>JBBBDQ010001955.1:1825000-2067500 GCA_037127315.1 Ascarosepion bandense
CATGTAATTTCTACTGGTCAAGTTAGTTTAGTTAAAAAAACATACATTAAATATTGGATGAGATAAGGAAAAAGACTGAGAAGATACAGGCAAAAGGTAAGTCAAAAGCAGAAACATGAAATAATAGATAAACTTAGTTGTCGACACCTGTGGGATTCCTATGGTTCAGAAAGTTAATAATGATTGGCAATACTTCATATAAGAAAGATTAGGTTTCCCAGCATGTAAGATGCATATATTTACCCACAAACTCTGCCCTGCCAGTGGGGTAGAGGATACACCAACCTCATCATCTAAAGAGGAATAATAGTCTCTCCAACTAGCAAAAATAGTCACTGATGCGATCTCTACCTGTAGACTTCAGTATGGATGACCTATGTCTATCTTTTGAATTAAGTATAAACACAGCCTGTGTTGCTCTATAAGATGCTAGTAGTAGTAGTAGTAGTTATAATAATAATAATAATAATAATGAAAAAAAAAGAAAAAATACAGATTTTGAATATTAAATGACAGCAGAAGAGTTGATGTGTTATAAATCCACTAACAAACAAACAAACCTAAAATGAAAGTCAAAAAGAGGTTGGGTAGAGGTTATTGACTTCAACCTGAACATTCACATAAGTTCCCTGTGGAATTAGAGGTATGTGTTATTTGGTAGGAAAAGAAAAAAAATGAAAATAAATACTTTAAACAGAAAATCTTTAAATCTACTTTTATAAAGAGTAAGTGCACCCATACTACCCCCCCCCCCCCCACACACACACACCAAAAAAAAAAATTATCAGGCTTTATTTCAGCTAGGGATTGAACTCACAACTAGTTTTACAGGAGTGTGAAATATGAACTCTTAAATATTAAGCAAGCATGTTTACTCATTTGGCTAACTTCTGCAAGCACCATATATCTGCCATTTTTATAATCTTAAATATTAAATAATAGAAATGAGTAGAAATTAGTCTGAAGCTTTTAAATTTGAGTGACTTTGAGGTTGTAGACCTTGGTCTAGTGGTTAGAATGGTTGAAGCAGTTTCTTTGCTGGTTATGATAAAAAGTAAATAAATATAATAATTTAAAATTTCTTAATATATAGTTACTTCTTTTAAATTTTTAATTATGCATATATATATAGAGAGAGAGAGAGAGAGAGTAGTTAGTAGTAGTAGTGAAAAATATTATTGTAGTTTGTACTAAGATCTGTGTGAGACTGGTAAATATTGTGTTCAGGTTTATAATAGTATTTTATTTGAACTTATATTCATGACTATAAATAAAATTATTTTCTTTGACCTCAACACCTCTTTCTGGAACCTGATAGCAACGTTCCATGCCCACCTCCTTATGCCTTTATAGGGGTTATCTTATCTTCTTATTCATTTATAGGGGGTATCTTATCTTCTTATTCATTTATAGGGGGTATCTTATCTTCTTATTCATTTATAGGGGGTATCTTATCTTCTTATTCATTTTCTTTTTCTAGTTGTAGTAGGATTTCATTTGTAGTGAAGGGTAATTGTATACTGTGCAGGTTAACAGAATTTGGCCTTGTGGGAAGATAGCCCACTATAATTCATAAAATGATTATAAAATCAAGAAAGGCAATTTTGACTATAAAATAACATTTATATATATATACATTTCAATTAATGTTTTACAAATAAAGTAATACATAAAATAAAATTCCAACGGAGGTTAGAGAGTTCATGACAAATATAATGCTGAAAAGATAAAAGGCTTAGGGGTGTAGAAGGTAAGGAATGTTCATTTAGAAGTTGCTGCTTCTAAGGTTAGTCAGTCAGCAAGATGGTTTGTGGAATGTCTTTGAAGAGGTCAGTTAGTACTTTTGAGGAATGTCTTTGAAAAGGTTGATAAGTACTTTTGAGACAGGGGAAAGGAAAGAGGTCAGCATAGTAGTCGCTCGACTTAAGTCAAAGGAGAAACTGATAACTCTAGCCTAAGATTCCTTCTGTCTGAGGAAGCTTTTGTGTTTCCGCTTTTTGTATCTGCTTTTTGGATCAAAACGCAAGTCGTTTTGAATTTCATCCTTGTATTTGATTCCAGGTTTCCCATTGGCTGGTAAATAAAATTTGCTAAGGCTCTCGAAATGGTAATTTGATATTTGATTAATTTTTATTTTTCAACTGGAACATCTGCGCGAATTCACTTGCACGGAGATGATTTTTATTCATTAGCTTTCTGGCCAGCATAGAGCCAACATCCGAATGCTGGCTCTATGCTGACCAGAAAGCTAATGAATAAAATACCTTCAGTATTTGTCCATCAAGAACTGAACTTATAACCACAGAAAGGCTTGACCTTACAACAGGTGGCATAGGAGCCTAACCACTTTACCCACTATGCTAGTGAACTAAGGCCCAAAGGGGCTAGGGAAACTTTGCAGACTTAAATCTATAATGTTCTTCTTTATTATGGCCTCCTACCCACACTAGTTTTTGCATGGTCAAAGAGTAGTGAATATTTCCTCACTCAGGATTGAACTCACAACCACTAGGTAAGATAAAACACTAATGAAAAGCATTTTATCTACTGACTCACTGTATGATAACAGAAATTTCTTGCCTTTTAAAACTAGTAATGCTGCGAAACTACGAGTTACTTGTCATGAACAAAATATTTTTGACATTGTTGAAATGAAATAAAATGGGTAACTTTTATTTAATCCTATTCCCAAGGTGCAGACAATTCAGAAAAATCCAAAGAGAAACCAGAAAAAGAATTCTTTAAGTGAAAACGTCAAGGATTGCAACTTAATAAGAATGAAATAATAATTTGAAGACTAAGTTGTTCAAATCTACAGTAAAAAAAAATTACTCTTCTGTCTTCTTTTATGAGCCATGTCCTTTCAATATGTTGGTAATCATGGCCCTCCACAACTTCCTATTCTTTATACCTCTTTGCAATGTCTTTTTATTATTCCTTTTACTCTATTCTGGTGTCCATTAATAAAAACTTGTTCTCTAGCTTCTTCAGTTTTCCTCTTTCCCTCTTGCTTTCAAAATATCATGTGAGTTTCAACTGTCACTTTCTGATTCTATGTATGTTTGGCCTTATGTTTCTAATTTCTATAAACTTTCCTTGTTACTTACATGTTCCAGCCATGGTATTTTTAACACACTTCTGAATGACTGAATCTCTATGGCTGAAAGTTGTCTTTTCCTCTGTGAGAAAATTGTCCAGCATTCAATGCTGTATAAAAGAGTTAATACTGTATAGTAGTTCAGCACTTGTTTCTTTGTTTCTAATGAAATTTTCATGTTTCTTAATATTTTGTTTCATTTTTAGAAGGTACCTTTTGCTATCCTAATGCATCTTCGGATTTTGGTATCACATATACTGACATCCGTTGAAACATCTCCCAGATCTTTAAATTTAGAAAAAGTTTTTACAACGTATATTAAACAACTTGAAAAAAACAAATAAACAATTGTTTGTCATGTAACATTTATTCCAGCATATTCTTACAAATGTATTATTTTATTCTTATTGATTCTTGTTCATCTCTTAATGTGCTTAATTCATATATTAAACTTTATCATAGGTATGTGTGTATTGGAAAAAATAACCAAAATATGTGAAATACATTATTGCCAACAAGATTAGGTAACTGATTAGGGGTTGTGTCTTTCCAGTCTTAATACAAAATATGAAAACTTATTTTTTTGTTGTTTGTTCTTTTAACTTTTCTGTACCATTGTATTTCTGAATTTATTTCTTCTACTTCCTTCATTGTTTGAAATTTTCTTTTATTTCTTGCACATTAATTTATTTGTTAATTCTCACAATTACATTTTAATAGAAATCCTTCCTTGTGTGTGAAACTGATTGGGAATTTTGGCTTGATGCTTTTCCAAGAAAGTGGATATTAGCCAAGAATATTTACAAATATAAAACTGGGTAAAAAAAAAAATAGAAGGTCTGAATGGCAAGAGAGATTCTCTAAGTTTTTAGAGTAAAGATTGTGTAAGTGATCTTCCATGAAGTGCTATACTATGTTGAGTTAAGAAAGTAATATGTTTGAGTGAGTAAGGGAGTATATTGAAGAAAATCCGAGTGCATCAACTCGAAGACAGTTTCAACAGGTTTGGATTTCTCAGATGTTGCTTCAACAAATTTTTAAATTCATCAATCTGTTTTCATACAACCAGATAGGGCAACCTCTCATTAGACAAGGGCAAAAATCCAGTTTCTTAGACAAAAGAATAATTTTGCATGATTGCAACATAAACTGGCAATCACATTTTTCCTATATGGCTATTTCAAAGAAAAGGTTTATGTCAACAAGTCTCAGAAATCTCCAACAACTGAAAGATAACATTCTGACAGACATCAAAGTATTAGAGTGACAAACACTGAAGGCTGTGATGAAAATTATCTTAGAAAGGGTACGTTCATACAAACCTGAAAATGATGCCACTTGAAAGATGTAATCCTTCTCAACTAAAGTTAATATAGTGCCTATATTTACTTTGTATAATACTATGGGCACCTTGACTTGGTTTAATGGTTAGCAAGCTTGTCTCACTAGAACCTATTACAACTGAATAGTGAGTTCGATTCTTATTGAGTACCGTATACTTTTAGCCTTGTGCCACATCTAAGCAAGACTTAGAAAACCTTCTACTTTATATTTAATTGTGAATTAAAGTTAAAAAAAAATAAAGGAGTTATTAAATTTTGAAATCCATTGCTGGGTAAATAAATGGCAAAAACTTTTTAGTTTCATTCCAAGAAAGAACTTCAGAATAGTTCTGTTTTTATTAATTGTATTAAGAAGTGGGAGAAATTGCAACTAATGATGGTTACTGTTTACGTTAAAATATGGAAGTTAAATAGAGATTGATCTGATGTACCAAGATTTTTAACTGAGCCCATCTCATTTAGCTTTTTAGATATTTTCTTTTCATGTCTTTTTATCAATAATAGTTCAAGGACATAATGTGATATGGTGTATGATCCTGAAAATAAATTTACTGTAAAGAATTTGAAGTTTAGTGTTTATTTCAATACAGAACTGCATTAACAAATTACTTTCTCTTTTCATCAAAACTGCAATCCACCCACCATCATTGTTTATATATAAAACTGATTTCATCAAGAAAAATTTCATTAGTCTGAAGAATTTTTTTTTGGAAACCAAAAACATCACAAAGAAATTACTTTACATTTTCTCATTCAATTACACATGGACTTATTTAATGTGTGACACATTTTTCTTTACTTCAATTTCTTGAATGCACAGGCTGATAGACATAATACATACTGTTTAATAAATAAAAATAGGGCATCTATTTCAAATACAGAGTATCCACTATAATAACTTTTAACTTAATAAGAAATGTTGGATTAAAAATAAATCCATTAATTCTTTATATATATATATATATATATTTTTTTTTTTTAATCATATCACCCCAAGCAGAGCAAGGTGGTAACACCACTGATGTGCCGGGGGGGGGGGTGCTACGTAAGAGTGAAAAGATTAGAAGAGAGTTGTGTGTGTGTGCATATGTGAAAACGTGTGTGAATTTAAAATACATTTTCAGTTAGTATTTTCTGTCAAATAACTGCCTTCAGTTTTATCATTAATTTAAATAAAATGCTCAAGTCCAATAACAATTTTTTATACTAAAATAATTTATTTCAGAAACAATCTATTACAGCATAAAAAATGATATTAGAAATAATAATAATAATGATAATCCGGTTATAGAAATTTACATTTTCTTTAGTTGGATAGACATTTAACAAATTCTCTGTAGACATGATGATTGAAACTGATCTCTGACTTAACTCTTCACATTGTTTTGACTGAACAAATGAATTCTTTTTTGGGCCAACACACAGAGAAACAAGTGATAAGAATGAAGAGCTGTGGATTATCCCACTTAGCTACAGTTTTGTCAAGAGGTAATTAGAGGTCACTATCACATTTTTTTTTTTTTAATCATATCACCCCCCCTCCCCGAGCAAGGCAGTAACGCCACTGAATCGCAGGGGGCTACGTAGGAGTGAAAAGATTGGAAAAGAGAAAGCCGGATACTACATCCTTAAAAGGGGAACAAGGGATGAGCCTCTTCATCTGTTCAATAGAAATGGGTGGAGTGTGAACCGAGCGATGTCTAGTCAAAGAGATTTCTGCTAGGAAAAAAATCCTTCAAATTAGACATGAAAGTTAGAAATTATACAAAAACGGGTAAAATAAAAGAGGATAAAAATAAAAAACAAAATAGCTTAATTTTTACCATATTCAAGAAGACAGACGCACGTGCTACTACCAGCAAGTTTAAAATTCTTATACTTTTGGTAATAGTTTTGGTCAAGGGCATTAATAGGGTAGCCAATGGCTGACCAATGGGGAAAAGTAAGGAAAGAAACAAGGAGGCTGACTGACTGTGTCTGGGGGGAAAAATAAGGGTAAAAAGACAGCAGTCTAGTCACAGAGATTTCTGCTAGGAAAAAAATCCTTCAAATTAGACATCTTGTTCTTTCTTTTTCTTTCTCTCTCTCTCGCTTCCTTCCAGCATGCTAGAGTTACAATTCCAAGTGGGTGACCTTCCCAGACATGAGGATATCTTTTCCCTCAGTGACAGAACTTTGTGACACACATACACTTCTTTTCTTGCACTTCCCACCTGTTGAATTCCTTGGTTCCCTGATAGCTACAATCTCCAAGACTTTAAATGCAACATCAATTGCCATCTCTTATCCTCTTGACTCCTATACTTCTCTTCTCCTTTCCCCAACACCCTCTGAATCTTGTTCTTCTCTCTTTTTCACTCTACTCTCTTGCAACTCTCTGCACATCAGTATTCCCATCCTTCTCTTGCCCATTCTCTGAAACCCCCTGTAACCAGTTCTTCTTCAGTTCCTCTTTCTCTTCACTTTCCTTTTATGTAACTCTTCACTCTCCTCTCATGTTGCCCCCCATGCACCAATGACTGTACTGCCTTGCTTGGGGTGAAATGATTAAATAAAAAAAAATATATGCAAAATATTTTTGCCATTACAGTTAGTCAAATTAGTAGTGCCTGCAAACAGCCAGGTCTTTCTACTTCACCAGGTCTACTGCCGATATGCTAACGACCATCACCGAGTATATATACCAGGCACTCGACAGGAATGGCGAAGCCCGAACTGTCACCTTGGATATCTCTATAGCGTTCGACAGAGTTTGGCATGCTGGCCTTCTATGCAAACTGTGGAGCTATGGTATAGCTGGACGATTGTTTGAACTAATCCAGTCATTTCTATCTAACCGCACATTGAAAGTGATATTAAACGGACATGCCTCCCAGAGCTACCATATGAACGCGGGTGTCCCTCAAGGCTCTATCCTAGGTCCTACGCTCTTTCTGATCTACATTAATGATCTCCCCAATACCATAATATCCCAAGTAGGTATGTCCACCGATGACACCACAGTTTACTCTCGCCTCGATCAAAAATCTGGTGTGGGCGACAAAGGTAACCTTGAAGCCGAGCTTGGAAAGGACCTCCAATCCGTAGTGGACTGGGGTAAGAAATGGCTCGTAAATTTTAATGCTTCTAAAACAAAGCTACTATCAATTAACCATCATAGACAACTGCACCTACCTCCCATTAGCATGGACTAAGCTTGCCTCCCAGAGAGTAAAACACTGCGCCTCCTTGGTCTCACACTTTCACCGGACCTCAAGTGAAATGACTATATCGAATCCATTGCTAAATCCGCTGCTATGAAAGTCGGCTCTCTGTGCAGGGCCCAGGGGATTTTTCCGTCTGAATCTATCCTGCACATTTATAAATCTACCATCCGCCCATGCATTGAATACCGTTGCCATATCTGGTCGAGTGCTCCTGCTATTCTCCTTGGGCTTCTCGACAAGGTACAGCGGAGGGTCTGTAATGTGATCGATACTGACTTGGCAGACCGCCTGCAGTCTCTCTCTCACCGGCGTGATGTGGCTTCCCTGTGTCTCTTCTATAAATACTTCCATGGCTTCTGCTTCGATGAACTTAGATCACTGGTGCCCCCCAGGGTTCGAATTTGCACGAGATACTAGATTAGCAACTAGATCCCACCCTTTTACAGTGAAACCGATAAAATGCAACTGCAACTTCTACTCCAATAGTTTCTTTTCTCGTACTTCCCGACTGTGGAATTCCCTTCCACATGACTGCTTCCCCAACAGCTACAATCTCCAGGAGTTTAAATGTAAGGTCAGTAGACACCTCCTAACACAATAACTCGCTTCCATTCTTTCAAACACTCTTCTCCATCCTCCCAACTACCTATCACCCCGCTTCTGACATTTCCTATATCTAACCACTCTTTCTATTTACCTTCCCCTATGTAGCCCCAAGTGCAATAGTGGCAGTGGAATGCCTTGCTTGGGGTGAAACGATTAAAACAAAAAAAAAATCTAAAGGTGGATCTGCAATGTAATTGATCCTTATTTAGAAGTTCAACTTCAGTCACTTGCTCACCGATGGGATGTAGCTTTTCTGCAAACATTTTCTCGGTTTCTACTCTGATGAGCTTCTTTATTATTATTATTATTCTATGTGTTGTGTCCTTTCAGGGCGTAGACGATCATGGCCCTCTACATCTCTCTATTCTTTGTAGCTCTTAGCACCCTTTCTCTTGTTACCCCCTCCCAAACCCTGCTCTGCCATCCATTTGCTCAGGTCAATCAAGCTTCCCCTTTTTCTTGTTCCCTCTGTCCTGTGATTATCAGATTCTCTATGCCCTCCATCCTCATTATGTCCCAGAAACTTAAGCTGTCTTTTCCTGGTGGTAAATATCAGTTTCCTTTTCATTTCCATCCTCTCCAAAAGCTTATCATTGCTCACATGTTCAGTCCTTGGTATCCTCAGCATCTTTCTGTAGAGCCACATTTTGGGTGCTTCAAGCCTCTTCTTCATCTTTGATAAGGGTGTCCAACATTCACTGCCATATGTTTTTTTTTTTTTTAATCATGTCACCCCAAGCAAGGCAGTAACGCCACTGATGTGCAGGGGGCCACATAAGACTGAGAAGATTAGAAAAGAGAAAACCGGAAACCGCATCCTAAACAGGAAACAAGGGATGAGCCTCTTCACCTGTTCAATAGTCGTGGGTGGAGTGTGAACCGGGCGATAGTTTAGTCTATCTACTCCAATTGAAAAAAAAAAAAAAATAAGTGAGAAAATTAGAAAAGAGA
The DNA here is from genome assembly GCA_037127315.1 of Ascarosepion bandense. Lineage (NCBI taxonomy): Eukaryota > Metazoa > Mollusca > Cephalopoda > Sepiida > Sepiidae > Ascarosepion > Ascarosepion bandense. Next base: position 1,834,204 of record JBBBDQ010001955.1, read on the forward strand.
AAACCGGAAACCGCATCTTAAACAGGAAACAAGGGATGAGCCTCTTCACCTGTTTAATAGATGTAGGTGGAGTGTGAACTGGGTGATAGTTTAGTCTATCTACTCCAATTGAAAGAAAAGAAAAAAGAACAAAGTGAGCAGATTAGAAAAGAGAAAACCAGAAACCATATCCTAAACAGGAAACAAGGGATGAGCCTCTTCACCTGTTCAATAGATGTGGGTGGAGTGTGAACAGGGCGATAGTTTAGTCTATCTACTCCAATGTTGAAGAACTGACATCACATCCGGTACTCTTCTTTGTTTCCAACAAAATTTTCCCATTTCTCAATACTCTACTCAGCATTTAGAATGCATCATTGGCCATGACAATATGCCTTCAGATTTCGTGGTTGCACTTTCCATCCTCTGTTAGAACACTTCCAATGTATTTAAATTTCTGTACCTGCTTGATTTTAGTAATGCCAATCTGTAGTTGGCATTTTGGGCTCTTCTCTTTACTGATGACCATGCATTCAGTTTTCTTGTAGTTTATATATATTCATTTCTTTCCACTTTCTTTAGCTACCTTTTGTAGGAGGTGTTTTAGTTTCCTTTCCATGTCAGTTATCAGCATTATATCATCTGTGTATCTTACATTGCTAGGTTTGTGGCTACCAATGATGAATTCTGGCAGGACTTCTAGTTCTCTCAGAATTTCCTTGCTGTATAGATTGAATAGATCTAGTGAGAAGACACATCCTTGTCTTACATTTTTCTATCTTTGTATATCTACTGAACTCATTTCCTGTCTATATGCAGGCAGTTTGCTGCCAGTACAAGTTCTTGATTATATATCTGTTAACAAGTGATAATTCTTTATTGTTTAAAGAAAATGGCTAATTACTTTATACATTAGCCTCCAAAATCTCTTTTAAATATATTCCTTAAAAAGTAATATCTCTATATTGTTGTCAGAAATTGCAAAATAAAAGGTAGGAATACTTTGTGCCTTCACAATGATTTTTGAATATATTCAGTAAAATGTTATTGTATTTTCTTGTACATACTATGAGCAATTTGAGCAAAATTTAAAGTCTAATAAGGCAAAGAGTGGAGTTATATTATACAAAAGTAAATGTTTTCATTAATTTTTACTCAGCTTAAAAAATCTCTTATTGGAAACAGCAAGATTGCAAATGCACTCAATTGGCACAATAGATAATAAAACACAAAGTAGGCAGGTGTTGATAACAATTGTTTACAAAAGATATTTGATATATTGGTAACATTTGTTCTTTGAATGTCTTTTGTCTCAAAGAAAAGAAATTCACTGAAATTGATTAACAAAAGGGAAATGCACAAGATCTGTCATGTTTTGATAACATTAATGTTACAACAAAGCACTTTTCTCTGAAAATTCAGAATTCTTTTTTGAAACAGAAATTAGGAGCAGAAACACACAATGGCTAGACATCTGATTCATTTTTGTTCTTTAACATCATGAAAAATTAAATATTTGAGTGAAATATATGTATGAGATTGAGATTTTAATGAATAATATAGTACAATTTTTCAAAAAAATTACTTAGGAATAGTTGTACTATAGAGTTGTATTATACTCAAGAATATAATTTATTCCCTGTTTTTAGCTTCAGAAAAAGGGAAGACGAGAACAAATGGCATCTTTCCTTATTGTTCTTATTATTTACCATCTTGAATTAGTAAGACTAAAAATAAATATATAAAGATAAGAATTTCTATTGAAAGAAAGAAAAAGGGATTTTTGTTTAGATTGATTCTCATTTCTTTCATTGCTTTCTTGTAAAAAAGTTTAGACTAACCTATACTCCATTTCAGTATTGAAACAGATTGTCTGTTACACTGACTTGGGAGAGCAGTTTGTGAAAGTAATAATAGGTGAAGCCACTGTACCTTGATGTCATAGTAATGCACAAACCCATAGTTGTTCTCTGACATATGGTGAGTAGGTGTGAATACTGGCAAGACTGCTAATGACAAGGTAATGAGAATTATTGGAGTGCAAACAAAGGAGTGGGTGTCAGGTGGATTGGACATTTCATTTCTGAAACTTTGGGAACATTTGACATACCTTCACCTACAGGTTACTTGTGTACAAGAAATACCTTGCTTTACCAAAAGTTAGGATCACCCCAAAAGAAACTGCCTACTGAAGAATCTTGCAGAATCTGGTATGGGTAACCAACCTTTACTCACACACCCAAGTATAAACATGACACTAATGCTTATCTATAGACTCAAGTATAAACATAAACAAATTTTATATAGAGAGACAAGTATAAACCTAACCAGTGTTACAACCAATATTTACTTGTAGGTTTAATATAAATACAACCTATATTTAACTACGAACTCACATGACACCAATTCTTACCTATAAACTCAAGTATAAACACAGTAGTGTTTACCCACAGACTCAAATATATTGATTTTTTTTTTTATGGAATTATCAACTCTTTGTGGACTATTTCAAATTAAAACATTTAAGATTTTAGGAAGTTGTTTACAGTACCTGGCATCCCATAAGGTCTCTCATACAAGTACTGACCCTATTCAATGCTACTCTGTTGATCAAACAAGAACCAGTGTTTTTAGCATGAATTGACTCTAGGCCACTCAAATATAAACACAATCAATGTTAATCTATAGACAAATATAATAATAAAAACATTTGACATTAAAAAATCTAGCAGGAGTTGATATGCTATAAAATCCCCAAACCTAAACCAAACTATTGTAACGTGATTGTTGACCATTCATGTGAAATAGAAATTCTCTTTGGATTGTCAGATGTTAAATCTGAGATTTACTTGCACTTAAAAAAATACTCTTGCATTGTTTATTTTACTTTGGCAAAATATGCAACTGTATTCTAATTCATAAGAGTTGCAAATGCTGATTGGCTACAAAGGATTTATGTCATTAATTTCAATGTAAATGCTACAAAATTTTTATTTGGAGTAGATAGATCTATCTATCACCTGGTTCATACACCACCCATGTCTATTGAACAGGTTAAGAGGCTCATTCCTTGTTCCCTGTTTAGGATATGGTTTCCGGCTTTCTCTTTTCCGATCTTTTCACTATTACGTAGCCCCCTGCACATCAGTGGCATTACCGCCTTGCTCGGGGTGATACGATTAAAAAAAAAAAAAAAAAAAAAAAAAATTTCAATCAAAACAGTTGATTATCTATTTTCTCACTAGTTTATCAATAACATATTTTACTGTAACAACTAGATAATTTGAAAATTGACTTGTATATATTTGCGTTCTAAACTCTTTTATGATGAATTTGGTTACTAAATTAGGTCTTTCTTTGTCAAAGCTGCCACTAATTATTCTCTTTTTTTATCAATATTTGTTTTCATGGTTCAAATATTAACCTAATATTTCAGAATAACATCTTCCATAGATTTAAAAAATTCTCAAGGAAGGTACATGTGTCTAAAATTTATCTGAGATCTTGAGTGAAAATCATGGTAAATGAAAAGATGAGGAAATAATACTAATAGTAGTAACAACAGCCACAATATTACTAATGCTTATATTGCTATGAATAATAAATTAAGTAAATGTTTAGATGTTGTACTTGAAATCACAAACTATTCCTGTAACTGTTGGAACAATGAATATGGTAAAAAAAAAGGCACTGACAAATATCTCCCAAAAAATCCCTGTGACTCTTCTCCTGACGAAGTCCCAAAAATATGACCTATCAGTATTGCATACATAATTACAAAATGCATTGTCAGTGTTATTTTACAATTTTATGGTTATAATATAGAATGTACATGTCTCTTCAGCCTTCTGTCGACCTATCAATATATCGTATGAAACACAAGTAATAATAATAATCAGTCAGTTAAGTGCCATATGTGATGTACGCTCGGGCAATCATGTCTCTTTCGAGACATAACTAACTGGGCAGAATATTATCTCGCAGTAGGTTGCCATTGCTTTCTGCAGTAGACTGATTAATAATAATAGTTGACAGAAAAAGTTAGATAAATATTGAATGATGAACTTTCATATTTTATCTTTGAGATGTTAAATCTAATCATTAGACAGAATAAAAACTTTGATCAGTTTGTTTACTAAATCATACCCATATATATATATATATATATATATATATATATATATATATATATATTAATCAATTCATACCAAGTAAGGTGATAATATCACTAAGATGCAAAGGGCTACTGGGAGTGAAAGAGAATGAAAAATCCAATTCTAGACAGGAATGGATAAAGGTCTACTCATTTCAAAAGAAATGGGAGGAGTTTAAAGTGGATCTTTCTACTCATATGCTTCATAAATAATAATAAATAAAATTTCAGAGTTTAGACAGATGTTATAAAATTGAAGTAGAATGTACAAGGAACTGAAAACCTAATCCTAAATATGAAACAAGGCATCCTTAGAGAGTGAAACTTGATACATTTGTTTAATAAATCTTTCCTGTTATACATGTAATCATTAAAGTGAATAAAGATTTTGATGAATTGATTAATGAATTCTGTTATATATGTAATCATCAGAGTTAATGAAAGCGTTGATGCCTTTGTTTAATAAATCCTATCTATTATATATGTAATCATTAGAGTGATTGACTGTTTTGATGGATTTGTTTAATAAATTCAATGTATAGAATCATTAGGATGAATGAAAGTTAGTGAGTATTGTTAGAAACAAAGAAAAGATTGCTGTAATCAATGGATATGTGATTCTATTAATGAATACTTAGAATTAGGAAGTCTTAAAGACAATAAGGACAAAAAAAAAAATTAAAATGAAACAGTTACAATTTTTAGGACACACATTAAGGAAAGAAGACTTAGAGAATTTAGCATTCACAAAATATACTGGAAGTAAGAGAAACAAAGGAAAACAAGTAACCTACTTCACATGCTTTTGTGGATGGAAGGCAGAACTGAGTCAAAGAAGAATAGTAAAGAGTCAAAATTTACTCGGAGCAATAAGAGACTGGAAATTGTGGAGTGCTATGACTCCCCACATACTTAAATGAATTGACAGACAAAAAAAAGAATTGTTTGAAACAAATACTTCTATTTTTATCCATACTAAAAAAATTATACTGTACGAAACTCATTTAAAACAACTAAAATATGTTCTTGATATCTTCATTACATTTTAGCATTTTGTTGTTTGGAATTTTTTCTGTCTTTTTTTGCATCAAATTTTCAGTAAATAGAAGAAAAATTTAACTAAAGTAATTTTTAATATACAGTGGATGTTTTAAACATTTATCCTTTGACAGCCTGTATTTAGCCACAGCCCAAAACTGTATGTAGCTCTTGTAGTTGTTAGACTAAGTTAAATTTCCTAATTAAAAAAAAAATGGGGAGAAGATTAAAGTCATAGAATCAGGCAGTTTAAAAAATATATATCGCCCTTAAAAATAATTATTTTAATAAAATTATATTAAAATAGAAGCCATCTCAAAAAGCAAACAAAAACAAAATACCTGTTTGGTGAGATTTTAAGATATGTGTCAGGCTGAGAAGTTTTCAGCACTCTCTCTAATGTATTTGTAAAGTTAATCTGTACATAAATTATCCTACCATTTTTTATGGGTATTATACTTGTGGAATAATAATTAGGATGACATTAATAGTGATGATGATGATGGTAGTGATGATACTAATTTCCTCTTGTAGCTTGTGTTTTCAGAAACAACAATATCTAGGACATGCGCGTGCACCACCAGTCTCGAACAACATCAATGCCAGCACCTACTCTTTTTGAATGCACACACGAACACACGTACATACAAAAAAAGAAAAAAGTAATAATAATGACAATAGATGAAAAAGAATAGAAAAAAAGGAAAACATAAAAAAGATATTACTAAACTAAATTATCTGACCAAGTATTTCTCTTTGCCACGTAAATTTATGCTGTGTATAAGCGATTCTGCAGGCAGGGCCTCACCATTCCTACAACCGGGCCACTGACTTCTAAATCAATATTTAGTTTATCTTAACTATACCGTCGGCTTTACATCTTTCGTCTCACACTCAATGTTGACAGGCTACACACTCCACACAACGCTTGCTTGTATCCACTGAAGGCACAAGCCCTGTCAAGACACAGACACACACACAATACAAACTCTCTTTTTCTTTCTCTCTCTCTCTCTCTGTCACTTGTTCACTCCCTCCCTGAAAATGACGCTATTACTTTGCCACGATTATTTCTAATCAGGTACTAATATGCAACAGTATGACCTGCCTGCCGCTATCGTAGCAAGCAGAGTGCCCATTTGGCATGACCAGAGTACTAACACCAAAAGTGGAAGCAAGCAAGCCTGAGTTAGATTTTTGCTCAGTGATATATATATATATATATATATATATATATATATATATAAGAAGAGAACAGATCAAAATATTTAGTGCATTTCATACATTTCTTTAAAGTCTTTTTCTTTGTCTCTCATATTTATCTATTATTTAGCTTTGAATTTTTTTGCAAAGGGAAATAATTGATAAATAAGTACATTTTTTCATGCAAAGTAGTACAAGCAAGATGGTAGGTAACCCCCCTCCCCAGACAGATACTTATCAAACCTTAAGAAAGATGTAGATGTAAAGTAATATTATTGCACAATAAAATATAAAGTGCTATCCCACTAAACAGGGAATCGAACTATGATAAAAGAATAAAAAATATACTTAGTTTTCCATGTCTCCTTCAAAGTAGTCTCTTGCCAGCTGTTTCTACACTATCTTACACAGCATACTGGAAGTGGTCTGTCTTAAATTTTTATTAAAATTACAAAAGTTTGTTTAACCTGTTCTTGAGTTTCCCTTGGACTTTATAGCCATTGAAAAAATGTTTAAGATGTTAGAGAAAAAAACAATGAAAGAACCAATTTCGAATTTCATTAACTAATAATTGGAAAAGTAAAAGAACAGAAAACCTGTTTTTAAAATTTGGAATATCACCTCTTGTGTGTAACTGTTTTGAGTGTTGCCCAGAGATACAATTACTATAGCTTCAACTAGTTTTAAGTTGCTATATTTTTTTCAATTTCCTTATATTTACTTATTTTGTCATATTCCTTAATAGATGTATTTTTAACTGATAGCATTGCCAAACCAATTAGAAGGTGTTTAATTATTTTTTTTTATTAGTCTTTTATATTATTATTATTAGTAGTAGTATCATCATCATCATCTTTTGCTTTCTCTTCAATACAATCTCTTACCTGGTCATTAAATGAATGTAATAAATATATGCATTTCTGTTTGCACAAATTCTGATGGCTAGTACTCATATCTTATTTACAATAATAATACCCTCATGAGTAGAGCAGAAGCTCCACACAGTGCAATTTTTTAAAAGTCTCCTGTAAACAGTGGCTGCCAGTGATTTTGTTAATGTTATTTGTCTGTACCATTTTCTTTGTACCAATTTGGAAAATAGTAGTTTTAAGGTGATACATTTTTTCCAATTTCAAGATCCTTATTTACATTCAAACTACTGTCCTTGTTTTGTTGTTGTTATTGCAATGTTTCATCCATTCTGGCCTACTTCCGGTGGATATCAATCATGGTAACCTTGAAGTATGTAGGGATAATGATGAGGAAATACATGTGTTATTTTTAATGAAACAAGATAAGGAATTTATTTCCATATTTACACATTTGAAGTTTCAGTAGATTGTTTCAAGACAAGTAATCAAATATTGAAAGTTCGCAATTTTGATGAATTGTCAAGAAAAGAAAATGTTCAGATTAAATCATCAGAGCACAAAGTAATATTTTAAAATGCTTAAAATAAACTGATAGAGTTTGTTTCTCACATAAAAGTTATATGGTTGTATTCAACATGAATAGAAAATATACTTTAAGGTACTTAGCTTAGGAGTTGAAGAGAGTTCTTTGAAATTCCTGTTCTCATTAAAGGCTGATAATATATCAGCATGCAATTTGACACTGGCATTATTCTGAAGTGTGGGACGCTGCCTCTCTCTCTCTCTCTTCTTGTTAATTCAGTTTTCCCTGGCTATTTATATCAAACAGCAATTTGACATCAGCTCATTACTTTTTTCAGTTATCGCCGGTTCACACTCCACTCTCATGTATTGAACAGGTGAAGAGGCTCATCCCTTGTTTCCTGTTTAGGATGTGGTTTCCGGTTTTCTCTTTTCCAATCTTCTCACTTTTTTTTTTCAATTGGAGTAGATAGACTAAACTATCGCCCGGTTCACACTCCACCCACGTCTATTGAACAGGTGAAGAGGCCCATCCCTTGTTCCCTGTTTAGGATGTGGTTTCCGGCTTTCTCTTTTCCATTCTTTTTACCCTTACATAGCCCCCTGCGCATCAGTGGCGTTTTCGCCTTGCTTGGGGTGATATGATTAAAAAAAAAAAAATGGCTTCCTTTTCATTGGTCAAAGTAAATTTTCACATAGGCTCATTAAAATTTTCCTTGGTGATTTTTCTTCAGCCCAGAGCCTATCCCTTTTTTTAATGATCAAAATAAATTTTTACTAAGGCTTGCGAATTTGAAAACTGTTAAAAAAGTTATTTTTATTTCGTATTCACCACAACTCACAGGGAATTCTGAACTGAAACCTTTATTTAATCAATGGGGGGATAGACTGTTCTCATTTCACTGCTCATGTCTAGGGACATATACATTGCCCAACCTAAGGATTAAACTCACAATTACTATGTCATGAAATTCATGATCTAACATTTTAATCTAGTAGATTATTGTTCCATAGGATAACTAATGACAACTCCACATCCCAGAAACGAAAAATACTTAGATTTATTTATTTTGTCATAATTTCTAAGATATACATTTTTTTTTTATCTGATGGCACTGCCATATCTATGAAAATGCATTTTTATTGTCTTTAATCACTATGTCCAATCTATAAGATTTAACATGTTTATCAGTCTGAATGGTAAAATCCTAAAGAATGATATTCATTCATGACATTCTGTGGCTGTTGTTTCCAGTTTTCTTGATTTATGGTTTGATACAATTCTTTATAAAGTTTTCTCCAGAAACTTGAGTTAAAGAAAGAGTATCTTTGAAAATAATTGTGCATGTTATATTGAGAGAGTTTTCTAAGAATGTTAGTGGTACTTATGAATACAATCTTTTACGTATCAGATATTGAGGAGTTTCCTGACTTTTTCCTAATATCTTTATCAGTATTCTTTTTACTCATTTCCATTACTGAAATAGTAGTTGTATTTAAATGCCTCATTCTTGCAATTTATATTTTCAGATCATTATATTTTAAAAGTTTATCAAATGTTTTTTTCTAGGATGTTTTATCAAACAGAATAGACATGCCTATGAGATAACATATTTTTTTAAATTATTTTATCTGGGTTGTATAGTGTGGTCAATATAGGGTCAATTCCTAAACTCTCTAACATTTCCACCTTCTACCATTAGTGGTGGTTTATATTCATACCATTTTTCTGCATGGTGAAGGTTATAATATTGGCATATCTTTCAATGCAGGTATTTCCATAACCCATGATGTCTATATTTTAAATTTGGGGCTATGTAGAACACCCACATATTAGTTGGTCAATATTTTTCTTAGTGTTTGTATAAAAAAACATTTTTTTTTTATCTCTTCCATTCATTAATCTTGCAGGATTTTGTTGGCAGGTTTTAATCTTGAGTGGCAAGGATGAATACTCCTCTTTCTGGTTTGAACCCAAAGCTCCAGAACAACTGGAATGTCTGATTCTTGTCAGCATCGCAGTCTTATGCTCACAATGGTTATCAGCCTTGTAAAGGTTTTCAGGTTACTCTGACCCTTTTTTAATTTTTTATTTGATACTTTTTAATACAAGTTTTTGTATTTTACTTCCTATTTCATTTGCACAGTTGTAGATCTGGCTGAAATTTTTGGCTTTCATTAATTAAATATGTTTTTCTTTAAGTCATTTTGGTGTTATTATTAATATCTACAGCAGATATGCATAAATTCTCAGCTTGAAACAGTAAGATCTTGTTATGTGCAGTCAATAGATTACCTGTAGATGGTGAAATTTGCAGAAAATAGTAAAATGTAGACTTGCTATTTTGAAAAATTTTACTTTACACAAGAAGCACTTCTGATAACTGAGAGGATAGAAAACCCCCACTAATAAAATATTTGACTTAAGTAAATCAATAAGATTGGCAACCAGGTTTCATCATTTCAATGTTGAAATGCCTAGATATGACCATAAGTTCTATTCTAATAGTTTCTTTTTTTTTTTTTGCATCTCTTGGTGCTTCTTGCTTCTCTGCAACCTTTTTTTTCAAAACTTAAAATGCAATATCACTTGTCATATTGTCAAAAATGTCCTAGCATCTGACTAATCACTAACACATTTTGAAATCAAATTAAACATTTTTGTTGCATCAGATGCAAGTGATTTGGGAATTGGAGCAGTAATATAAGATAAATATGACGATGGAACAACTAAACTAATAGCGGATGCTTCAAGATTGTTAACAGCTGCTACAGATAGATCAAGAAGGAAGCTTTGGCTATAGCTTTTGCCACCAAAAATTTACAAACTGACCATCGCCTGTTACTGTCTATATATGGTTAAAAAAAATGCTCCCACACATACAGCAAATAGAATGCAATGCTGGGGATCTATACTACTGAATTACAACTATAAAAAGAAACTTTTACTGTCAAAGAAATTAAGTCATGCTAAGGGACTGTCTCACTTAATTCTGAAATTCGGCAAACCACTTAATGATACAGTGATTGTGGCAATAAGGGCTGAAAACAAAATTGAAAATGTTTTATATAATACTATATTATACGGTATGTTGCCTATAATGCTGGAAAAAATAAGACTTAAGTCACAGAACAACGACTTCATTTTAAAAATGAAAGATCAAATTGTATGTAAGGATTAAAAATAGAAAGGTATATGAAAGTAACACATTTTCAATATGTGGTGGTGTACTGATGTATTGTAATATAACGGTCTGGCCCACCCAAGAAAGGCTGATACAAGCCGTGTTGTTTCCGGTCGGTGAAAAGTAACGGATGTCACTTTGACCCTATTTCCGGCAGATGCGGAAATAACTCAGAGGCAAACAGACAGGTGACTCTGAGAATTACGTAGGCGTCGCGTGGGCGTCGCGTGATCAAGGCAAAGCCGGAAGAAACAAGTCCCGGTTTTGGAAGATATATAAAGACCACGAAAACACGGATTCGCCAGTCAGAAGAAGTGAGAGCAGAAGTAGCAGCAGAACCACAGAACTCGAAGGAAGGCAGTTCACAGCTGCCCCCAATAGCATGCTGCTATTGCGGGGTACGCATTCGTCAACCCATTAGAAGTGCTCTCTCTCTCACTCCTGCCTCTATTCTACATGGTCCATCGTCACTAATAAAAATATAACTCATATTTTTATATATATGCGTGTTTGTTGTTTATTGATATACAACAGTATCCTGATAGAGTTGTAATTCTAACATCAGTGTGAAAACACATGTTAAAGGAATTCCACATTGGTCATCCAAGAATTTCTAAGATGAAATCTCTAATGAGATGCTACACTTACTGGCCAAAAATGCATGAAGACATACAGAATTTGGTTAAATCATGCAGAGGTTGAGCTCTGGCAGTGAAGTCTCTGCCAATTAAATTTCAACCTCGGTTGAAAACAGACGTTTTATTTCACTGGGCCATTGAATAGAGCATATTATCTGGTGGTAGTTGACAGTTATAACAAGTGGACTGAAATATTGAAATGCAGAAAACCAACTACCATGATAGCAATAAATTTCTTGTGTGAAATTTTTGCAAGGTTTGGCGTACCTGATTCTATTGTGTCAGATAATGGGACACAGTTCACCTCTAGTGAATTCAAGTTATTCTGCAAGTCCTTACAAATACAATATATTACAATGCCCCTGTATTATCCAAGTTCAAATGGACAAGTGGAATGCTTTGTTGACACATTCAAAAGGTCTCTTAAAAAATTGGAGGAAGAGGAAGAGGATGAGAAAATGCTTCAGTAGTTTTTGAGCATTTTCAGGATCACACCAAATCTTAACAGTAGATTGGAAATGTTTCTGGCAGAATTAATGTTTGCCATAAAAATTAAGTCAGTGTTCAACAAAATACTACTGGAACAAAATGTGAAAATGTCAAAGAATATCCTTGTAAATAATTACTTTAACATGGAAGAAAAAGTATTTTTTAAAGATGTACCAAGGGGAAAAGAATTTTGGAGGGATGCTGTGGTAAAAAAAAGGATTAGTCAAAGGACTTACATGGTTCAGGGACCAAGATGGGAGTATAAATGTTATCTGAACCAGTTAAAATGTAGACACACTGATTTGTATAAATGTTATTTGAACCAGTTAAAATGTAGACACACTGATTTGTATAAATGTCATCTGAACCAGTTAAAATGTAGACACACTGATTTGTATAAATGTTATCTGAACCAGTTAAAATGTAGACACACTGATTTGTATAAATGTTATCTGAACCAGTTAGAATGTAGACACACTGATTTGTATAAATGTTATCTGAACCAGTTAAAATGTAGACACACTGATTTGTATAAATGTTATCTGAACCAGTTAAAATGTAGACACACTGATTTGTATAAATGTCATCTGAACCAGTTAAAATGTAGACACACTGATTTGTATAAATGTCATCTGAACCATTTAAAATGTAGACACACTGATTTGTAAAGTCCCAGGCAAGAAGTTTCCATGGAAGTATTACACAACACATTTGACATACCTTCACCACCAGGAATTATTGAACCATGATGGTAGTGCAAAAGAAACAGAACTATGATATAATTTTAAAGCATAGAACAACAATAAAAATATACACACTCCAGAGAAAATCAGCTAAAAAAGGGGAGGTGTTATAGAGGAAGAAAGTGTCGATGTGTGGTCAAACACAAATCTTCAGGCAACAAATGTAACTGTTGAATGAATTGTGCTAATGGGATCAATTGACCATAAATATTTAGTAGATAAAGCACTCTGACAGAAGTCTGAATGTGTTCTGTGTTGTGCATCATTGAAGAGATTGTTTCTGAGTGAATTACTCAAGAGAATTATTCCGAGAACATTATTGTATATTATTTGATGGATTCGTTAGTACATTAACTTTATGCCAAGATACCAAAATATTATAACTTGCTAATAGTGAGTTACCAAAAGTTCTCTTCAGAATAACATTATTATTAAAGATAGGTTACTTGCAGATGATAAAAATTCCAGATAATAGGAAATCATCTAGGTATGTCTGTAAATTTTCATCAGGAAAACAACACACTGTTTTGAAAACATGTCAAATTTTGATGCAACACATTTTCATGTCTCCCACTCACAAATTTTTTTTTTTTGGGGTGGGAGGTGAAGGCTCAAATTATCATCATAGTCATTTCATGACTCAGATGTGATGGACTAGAGGACATTTAAACTGATTACTTTTTATATTCTTGTTATATACATTAATGTCAATGTCCTTTTGTTAATATTTTAATTCTACTCTTTTGAAATATACTCAACAAAATAGTTTTCATTCAATCAAAGTTTTGAAAACAAAAGTTTTACTGATTGGGTCAATCAATTGGTTTGTGATCTTTGGATAATGATCTGCAGCTGGACTCATCCAATCTCTTTTTCCCCCCCAATATCTTTGCTCTGGATTCTTTTAGGCTGATAAACAGCAAGAAAAAAAAAAAGAAAGAAAATGGCCTTTTCGTCCAAATCCAATTCTGTGAGTCAGATAAAATATCAGTAAATAGTCCATGTTGGGCAGAAAAGCTCATAGCAAAATAAATGAAAACATCGCATTACATTTGAATATTGGAAAATACTATCTGCCCATACTTGTCAATGGTCGGGTGTGGGGATGAAATTATAATTATTTGTTATCAAAGATCAAAGGCAAAATTATATTTTTGCCTATGCTTTAAAAGAATTGTCATCATTTTCCTGCAAGACATAATTTGTTTCTCTTGATTGTAATGGATCATATCACCATGGTTTCTGAGAAGTATCAGCCACCTGCTCCATCTCCACAGAAGTCTCTAGGTTCAAGTTCTTTGATTATTAACTTCTTCCCCACAGCCATCACCACCTGGTCTACCAAAGGCAGCACTAACCTTCCAGTAAAAATGTTGTCTTCAATGTCATAGGCAGCTGTGAAATCCATTTATTCTGTAAATGCTTCTACCTTGGGATAGGATTCAAAAATACTTGGAAGCTTCTCTTTCCCAAGATGATGATCTTAAGTTGTTGGTTTTTTTCAATTTCTTAACTTAATTTTTTTTGTTAACACTTATGATAGAGTTTAACCATAGTTTATACAATACTGAAGGAAGGAGTATAAATGAAATAAATAACTCGTAGGAATACAAGAAAAATTATAATAACAAATAAAGATTTGGTAATATGAAACATAAACAAATAACAACTCTGTTCTGACAATAATACTTACATGAGCTCTTGATTATTAGGAATATCTTTATGATTTTTAATAATGCATTTCCATATTATAATAATTTACAAAACATTTCTATCATGAAATGATTTATCAATGTGTTTATATATATATATATATATATATTTATATATATATATTGTATTGTATTAATTCCTAATGAATAACAATTATGTTTTTCTCAGTTTTCAATATACTTCTATAATGAAACCATAAGCAATTCATTTTATTAGACATATAATGACCCTTGCCTATTATATATAATATTTTTTCATGATTTTCAATGCATTTTTATCATAAAACCATCAACCCTGCATTAATATTGTATGTATAAAAACTATATTTTATCAGTAAATTTCACCTTAAATCTTGACTAGTAATCATTCCATCTTTTATGATTTTCAACCTATTCCTATAATCAAACAATTAGCAATTTATTTTATTATATATATTATTGCCCTATTATATCAGCAATAATTTAATTAATTTCAGACTACTGACAATTGATTTCTTCATAAATTTCAATTCCATTTTACAGAAGAAACCTTAGCAATGCACTTACATTGTACAAATAAAAACTGTATCAGTGAGTAAATATTGCATTTATCTTGACGACTAAAAATCCTTTATTTTCGTCAGTTTCTATATATTTCTACAGTAAAATGATTTACAAAGCATTTCAATCATAAATCACTGCATTTATATCATATATATAATAGAGTTACTCTCTAAGTGGTGCTTCTATTAAAGACACTTATATAAAGACACTTATCCTTAAATCAGAAAGAGATAGTTAAAAATTGTGGAACACAAAGAGATAAAGTCTTCCTCCTATTATGATTCTTCTAAATCAATTTTCTTATATTTGTTGTTCTACAGTGTTTCAGATGCTGTACTCTATGACCTTCTTCAGGTATCTGTTGTATCCAGTAATCTTCCAGGAATGTCAAAACCTTTAATTGATTCACTGGTGCATGATGGTTGTTCTCATTCATTTATCTGTCACATTCAGAATCTTTCCGACCATCAATTCTTGTTCTTGACATAGCTTGGTCTCTCCACACTGAGATAGTGTATATTTCAACACAGTTTGTTATAAGAATAGAATTCACAGCTTCTAGGGAATCAAAGAAACTTTACTGTCACTTTCATTTGCTCAGCCATGTCCTATGTAATAAGCAGATTGTGAATCAACATAATAAGATTTCATTTCCTAAAAACAGAAAACAAGAAAAATATTCTCACCTTTCTATAAAAGTCAACTTCTAACAACCATATTTGGCTTTCATTCTGGTTAGAGATCTAATGATAATTTATATGTCATCAAGAAACAAATAGAAAATTGTATTCTTGTATCCCAGCAGCAAATGATCACATCGAGTGAGACTTCATTTTCTCATCTGTCAGAAACGATTTTACAAGCTCTGACTCCATTTAATGTCGAGATCTAATAGAGGTATTATATCAGTTCACAAAGATGTATATATTTGGCAAAGACCCAAACATTGAATCATTACAAGCCTCATCAGGAAATGAGAGCCCCAATCTATTTAACTTCTTCATAGACTATGCTTTAAAGTCAATAGTCATCTCCTATCTCACTAACTCACATCCTCTCTCTTATGCTCTCATCTCATCCTTCTCTTACCCACTTCCTAACACCCCCTGTATTCTGTCGCTCCTCATAAGTTTCCTTCTATGTAATTCCCTGCACAACAGTGGCAGTATAACGCTTTGCTTGGAGTGATACGATTATAAAAAAAAATGTGAAGAGATAGTCACTAATCATTTAATCATTCTACACCACATCTCAAGTAAATCTACTGATAGAAAGCAGTGTTCCTCGTGTCAATATTCTGGAAATAGGGAGGGTATACTTATTATAAAGCTATTCATAGCTGAGATAAGAATGATCTTAAAAAAAACTCTTAAATTAGTATTTTCTCATAAGTGTTCCAAGAAGTAGAACTCAAGACAAACCAAAATCTGGAATGAGAATGAAAGCAGTTATGGCATGTACCTTGATTACATCATAAAAATTCAGCATGTGGAATTTATAACATCTAAGTATCTTGGTGTATGGATCATTCATAATAAATTTAGTATCAGAGATAAGGAAATGGAATACAAAATAGTCTGCATGAGATATACTTTTGGCCAATGCTGCAAATATTAGAAAGTCAAACTAAGCACTTGTTTAATGTTTTTAAGTAGCCTCATCAGATCAGGACTCTGAAGTAGATGTCATGCAAGATATCCAACTCATTAAGAAATGTATAAACAATCAGCTGTATACAACCACTTTCTCAGATCAATGATTAAAAATTACTTTGAAAGAATGAAGGAAGCCTTAAGTCTTAAAGATGACCATTTTTTATCAAATATTATAGACTGGCATTACAGAATCACAATCAAAGATTTTTACCTAATAGCAAAAACCACATAACTTGTAAACTTTCTATTGCAGCAACAATTAAAATGCATATTTTCTCTTTGAGTTATATACTCAAAGTGAGAATAATGACAATCAATATGCTATCTTTCCACGCCATTTCAAACCAAAAATGAGGATGGACCCCTCACCCAACTCCCAATATTAGAAAAAATGATGAGTTGAGAGTGTAAACATGGTCTATAATGATTATTAGATATAAGAGAATGTAGACATGATCTATAATGATTATTGTCCCTAGTGCTTTCAGCCATTTTCAAGAAGTTCCTTGTTAATATGCTTTCTGCATTTATGTTCTAAGGTTTATTGTGCAGAAGGAGTAAAAGTTTTAAGTGGTGTGTGAAGCAATATAACTGTGATTCCATGTTAGGTTAACTTTTAAAAGACTGCCAACAAATTATTACTCCTGTCAAATAGGGTAAGGTTAAAGCTTGGATTTTTTCAGCAACACAAAAAATGAGATCTTTAAAAAACTTAACTGATGACATAAAAAATATCTTTGAAAATGGCTAGTGGTGTTAAACAAAAGTACTCAGAGATAGGTAGTTTTATTTACCAATAAAAAACTGGAAATCAAATATTTATTAGAAATAATGATAAAGTAAATAAAAAAATAATCAACATAGAATTTTCACTGTTTTTTTTTTCATCAAACAAACACACATATGTAATTTTAAGCAATTAATGGATTTTTTAAAAAATTTGATATTATTTCTTAAAAATATAAACATTTTTCAGAGAAAAAAGAAGACATCTGTATTTTTTTCATTTTCTAAACAATGAAATTGATGTCTACCAGCTTTGAGATAAAAAATCTTAAGAAATATCTGTTAAATAATGCATCTATAATTATTTATAAATGTGTAGTAAATAATGCCTCCTGTCAAAAAGCACATTTTCCATCTTAAGACTTGATTTCTAGGCCAGTAGACATCTATTTCACTGTTAAAAAATACAAAATATTATATATTCTGGGCCCCATATATAACAAATATACAGGGATGTCTACTCAAGTATCTATTCCCAGTAAATATAATAATTACAGTAATAAGGTATATATATATATATATATATATATATATATATATATATATATATATATATATATATATATAATATAAAGACGCTTGTGGCCTAGGGGTAGAATCGCTGACTAACGCCAATTCGGTCGGAGTTCAATCCTGGGTTAGGAAGCGACCGGAGTCTAAGCCGTACTGATGAGCTGTAATACAGCGAAACAGATCTGTCTGCGGATGACTATAGTATATATATATATATATATATATATATATATATATATATATATATATATATATATATATATATATATTGTTTGTCATAAGTAATTTATGTTTTTTGAAACCACTTATAATGATGAATGTATCATACTAACTGTTTCTTAAATTTATCATAACAGGTGATAAAAAATGGGTTACACACAACAATATTCAATGTAAAAAGCAGTTGATTGACAAGAATATATATCTATAACCATTCTCAAAAGCTGAGTGTCATGGAACAAGGTACTTTTTGCATATGATGCAATCATTGCAGTATTATTAATTTCAAGTCTTTAAAAGGCAATGAAACACTAAATACTCATTTATATGTCTAGTAACTGAAGTGTGTTCATAAAAACACCCTGCACTCATCAAAGAGAAAAATGTTGTTCTCCTCCATGATAAAAAGAGGCCAGAACAGCACAGAAAAATATGACATCAAAAAAGTGTAGAACATAGTAAAAATAATTCAAAATAAATATATTTAGAAAGTTACATGTGGAACCCTTCCAATAGTGACTTAAAATATGAAATCATTTTTTATGGTATGTATAAATTATTCTATATATCCTTTTGTTAAAAGGACTCTTTAGCCTGGTTTTAAATCAGTTTTCCTATTCATAATGAGAATCACCAGAGATAAAACACCTTAATTCTCTCTGCTACCAGACTACTGCTCTGAATGCCATTCCATATTGCAAGTTAAATGTGGCAGAAAATGAGTTGACCTTAGCATTAGAAACCACTTTATATTTTGATTGCCTGTGCAGAGGTTTAATATGCTATTGTTGCTGGACAGTCCTGGTTTTTAATTTCGGTATCCTGGATGCAGTTGACCAAATAGTTTGCAATGTGCTGTGCACCTAGCACTTCATTATCAGCTGAATTGGTTCTTCACCTGCGGACATTACATTCAATCTTCTGAAAGGATTTGCCGAAGTGAATTTTATAATAATGATAATAATAATGATGATGATGATGATGTCAATAATAATAAGGATAATGATAATTAAGATAATAATAATAATAATAATAATAATAATAATAATAATAATAATAAATGTCTTCCGACAACATATAAACTACTAACATCTATTTTAACAAAACAAACATATTTATTCTTAGAAAGAAATGACATGATACCGCTTGAACAAAAAGGGTGCAAACGTGGCTGTTATGGCTGTAAAGACCAATTGCTAATTAACAAAATGATCCTGGAAAACTGCTATAAGACAAAGAAAAATCTTAGTACTGCCTGGATAGACTACCGAAAGGCATTCGATAGTGTGCCACATGAATGGATTTTAAAGACTTTAAATATATACAAGATATCGCCCGTCATCATCAATTTCATCAAACAGTGCATGTCTATATGGAAAACAACCCTTTACCTCAATCATATAAATGGAACCTATAAGTCTGAAATAAACATCAAAAGAGGTATATTTCAAGGTGATTCTTTATCTCCCTTACTATTCTGCATATCATTAATAGCACTAACCAGTCAACTTAATAAGACAGAATGTGGTTATAAAATAGGCCAAAAGAAAATAAGCCATCTATTTTACATGGATGACTTAAAGTTATATGCTAAGAATGATAATGAGCTGGAAGGTCTTCTGCAAACTGTAAAATGCTTCAGCGAAGACATTGGAATGAAATTTAATTTGAATAAATGTGCTAAAGCTACAGTTTTACGTGGATCAATACAAGAAACATCCTCAATTAGCCTAGACCCTGCTGTAACAATAAAAGAATTGAAACCAGAAGAAGCTTATAAATACCTAGGTGTAAATGAGAGCGAAAACATTCACCATAAAAAAATGAAAGAAATAGTGCGTAAAGAGTACTATAGAAGGCTACGAATGATATTAAAAACTGAATTAAATTCACAGAATAGAGTTATGGCCATTAATAGCCTTGCAATCCCAGTTGTCCAATATAGCTTCAACATCTTAAACTGGACTCTAAACGACATCAGGCGAATGGATGCTAAAACAAGAAAGCTTCTTTCTAAGCATAGGATGCATCACCCAAAGGCTGATGTAGACCGTCTATACATACCCCGTAAAGAAGGTGGAAGGGGTCTTATTCAGCTGGAATTGTCATACAAGACAACAACTATTGGCTTACTAACATACATAGAAACAACAAAGGATTGGATGATACAATTAGTAAGGCAACATGAAGAAAGAAAGAAAAAATATTCAATAATAAAAGAAGGCAGTAAATACAAACAAGAATTACAGTTAGTAGATTCTGTAGAAAAGCAAAACAGAAGCCAAGAACCAACTATTGCGGCAAAAAATATGAAAATGAAAGCCAAAGATAAAGCTCTTGAAAAGATGAAACAGCGCTGGCAAGACAAACCTCTGCATGGCCAATATCCAGTACGTGCCAATAAATCCAATGTTGACAAAGTTAATACTCATCGATGGTTACGTGCATCTGGATTAAAGTCTGAAACTGAAGGATTTATACTTGCAGCACAAGACCAAAGTCTTTTCACGAGAAACTTTCAGGCAAATATTATGCATAATAATATGGATCCAAAATGCAGGTTTTGTGATAAACACCAAGAAACAATAGACCACCTAATCTCAGGCTGTTCTGTGCTTGCCCCAAATGAATATAAAAATCGCCACGATAGAGTTGGGCAATATTTACATTGGGCAATGTGCAAACATTATGGAAAAGCTGTAAACAAACACTGGTATGAACATCATCCAGCACCGGTTACAGAAATAGAAGATGTAACCATTCTATGGGATTACACCATCTACACAGACAGAAAAATTGAAGCAAACAGGCCAGACATTATTGTTAAAAACCAGAAGGAGAAAACTTGTCTATTAATTGATATGGCTTGTCCAGCGGATTGTAACATAGCAATCAAGGAATTTGAAAAACTGTCAAAATATAAAGACCTGGAAATTGAAATAGAAAAAATGTGGAAATTGAAAACAAGAGTTGTGCCAGTGATAGTAGGTGCACTTGGAATGATAAAAAATGGAACAAAACAACACATTGAAAGAATCCCTGGAAACCCCAGCTTAAGAGATATACAAAAAATTGTATTATTAAGTACAGCCCACACACTAAGGAAAACGTTATCTATGTAATGCTGGGGATGATAGGGAGGATAGAAAAACATGAAATGGAGTCATAACAACACGCCACTACCTGCCTTAGGTCTCCCCGCAGACTTGGTTGGTAGTGAGACCAATGCAGAAATCGAAATATGATGAAAAATAACAATAATAATAATAATAATAATCTATGGAAAATTAATGACAAAGTGGGAATTTGTTTTGTAGGACACATTTAATCCTTTAGTAATTATATAACTATGTATGCATATTAGCAGGGAAAAATATAAAAATGTAAATGTTAGTTATATTACACATAGATAGGAAACACTGAAGGTATTTTGATGTTCACATTTTAAACTTTTAAAATAAATTCTTTTTAATAAATGTATCTCAGTATATGGTCAAACTAATTTCATTTAGTTTCTTAATGCTTTTGTGTTTGTGTTAATTCTTTTCATTATTAGGTATCCCACATTTTGAGAATAGATTTGCCAAGAAAGGTAAGATGTTGTAAAAATCTGGGTGCAAATTTACTGTGGATGAATCTATGTGAAAAGAAAAAAAAATAATTATCAAAGTGAATAATAGCATTTGTATGAGAGCAGAAATTAATGACACTTGCATTCAGTCCACCCTTTGTTTTATCTGTTGCCAGTTGGATATATTTATGAAACTGATCTTGTCTGGCAAAAAACCATGAGGAGCTCTAGAAAAATTGGATTCATTATTTCTAATAAGTTACCATCCCTTTATGATAGTTGCAATCATCTCTTATAAAATAGATATTTATTAAGTTCTGTCTGGCAGAAGGCCATAATATTCTAATAAAACTCATGTCAATAGTAATAGCCTGTTGGTGGTTCTGAATATCTCCAACCACTTTAAGATTTTGCAGATACTTCTGAAGAAGTTGCCTTGCTATATATATAGTAAATAAATAAATAAAAAGTTTAATGACTTATCTTCTGCCAGACATTGAACTGTGTATCAAGTTGTAGGAAAATGAAAACTGATATGATATCTGTCAATAAGTTCAATAGATCTCTCTTAGCTTTGACATGCAGATCAATGTTTGTGAAGATAAGTCACTGAATGTTTTTTTTAGTTATTCACTATTAATGTTCTGTTTAATATTGTGTACTTTTTTGTGTCTTTGTTATTCTTGTACATATATGTATATCCAGAATCAAGCCAGATAATTCAACCAGTTTCATCATCTTGCTTACAATACTTGTGTTGTTTGCAGATCATTATCTGAACCAAGGAAACCCATGGTAGTATGCAAGAGAATTGTAGGGTGTGCAGATCCAATCGAGGTAATCAAGCATACTGAGTTTATCTGCCATACATACCTGATATATCATATGCTTGTCTCAAGATTCATCGTAGAAGCTATGAACATTAAAACAATTTAAAAGCCATCATAAATAATTCAAAGGTGACAGGGCAGATCTCATTTAAGTAAGATGTGGTAATCTGTATGTATACTCAAACAAATTTGTTTTTTTAATTTTTAAAAGTATTTTTTCAGTTTTTAAATAAGATGTACATCAAGATCAAAACTGAGGAGAAATTAATGTTGAAGTATCTTGAAGTGTGTATAAAATATCTGATATGCATACAAAATAATAATATTTAACAACTTTTTTTAATCAATTCCTCCCAAGTAAGGGAATAATGGCATTAAGACACAAGGGGCTATGGATAGTAAAGAAAAATCAAAAGACTTTAGAAGAAACCCAATCCTAAACATAAAACAAGGGACAAATCTCTAATCTTGTTAAAAAAAACTGGGTAAGAGTGTGAACTGGATGACAGGAAAACCTACCCCCAACCGGTCTCATTGAGGAGAAGAAAAGAAGAAAAAGGAAATAAATAATTAGTAGAAAAAAAATTTAGAGTTCAGACAGAGAAATTAGAGTTGAAGTAGACTTTAGAAGCTACTAAAAACCCAATCCTAAACAAGAAAGAAGGGATAAACTCTTTTCAAAAGACCAGGGAGGAGTGTGACTGGATTACAGGTAAACCTTTCTACTCCATATGCTTTTCTGCTGTGGTTGAACTCTATGTCACCATTACACATTATACCACTTTGGACTAACCAAATCCTAGCACTCTGAAAAAAATGCCAGGATTCAGTCAGCCAAATTTTTTCTAATGCACTGACAATATTAAGTTCTTGATAATGACTGATGCAGGAGAAAATACTTGGATAGAACAGAACATGAAGTTAGGACAGTTTATCCACAATTTCAATCATAATTTACAACATCTTATTTGAAAATTGGGAAAAATACTGAATTAATAATTAAACACAGACCTTTTCAGTTGAATTTAATGAAACTTATTTGGATACATTTTTGCTTCCTATACTTTAATATGGCTAACAATACAATGAATAGTTTTGTTTAATTTGCTATGTGACTGACAAATCTCTGCCATCACAGTTGATTTGTTGTTTTTAATTTTATTAATTCAAAAATCATATCCATTCCAACATGTTTTGACATGTCAAGTTTGAGTTTGGAATCTTAAATAAAAGAAATTCTAATCCTTTGCCAAACAAATCAAACGACAACTTAAATATACTCAATTCTCAGACAACTTCTGAATATTTAATTAACAAGGATGATGCTATAAATCAGTCTTCTCAAATTTCTTCTCTGAGTTGTGACCCTTCAAGAAAGAGGTGATCATGGTTCACTACAATTTCCTGTCTCTTAATAGCTCTTTGTAAAATCTGTCTTTTTACTATGGCTCTTAATCACTGCCCTGTCAACCATTTATACAAGCTCATTAGGTAGCTGCTTTTCTCTTTCTCTTTTGCTTTCAATGTCATCTGAGTGACAAATTTTCTAAGATACCTTTGGGAAAGGTATGAATCTACCTCTTCTCTCCAAAATTATGCATTAATTAGTAATACTCGTATCACACTAAGTCTAGAATATATTTTCTGGGCTTAAATAACCTGCAATGGGTTGATAAGCTGTAGAAAATGAATCAACTAACAAAATGAAAGAATAGTGATGGCTTCCTTGAGCTCAGGATGGGACAGTAGCTTTCAAATAAAATGTTTCATGTAATATTCTCAGTTTCAATGGGATAATAAAGTCCATTTGATTTTCTTCAAGCTTTGACAGTGAATTATTTTTAAAAATCAAACGATATAATTTCAGAAATGTTATGAGGGATGCTGATAGTGTGGATGGAGTGGTGTGATAAGTATTTTTGTTATAAGATAAACATTGGTTTATCTGATGGTGTGCACAAATTTAGGTTGGATGAGGTGAGAATGTAATAATTTTTGGGGAAGGGAACTTTATTTTTTTTATATATTTCAATGATAAATTGGTTTTATAGGTTATGAAGTTTGGATGAAAAAGACAAAAAAAACAGAAAAAGAGAAGAAGAGAAAAGGAGGAATTTTGATAAAAAAGAGAAAGAAATAGAAAGAAAGAATAATGGAAAATGGGGAAATGAGAAAAGAAATAAAGTAGAACTAAAAGAAAAAAGAGAAATTGGAAAGAAAAAGAGAGAATAAGTAAAAATAAAAAAAAATGGAAAGTAAAAAGAGAAAGAAATAGAGAAGAGATAATTTGGGAAAAAGAAGCTGGGAATAAAAAAAATAACACTTTTCTTTGTCTTATAATATTTATTACATTTTCATACTTATTTCATCCATGAGATGTAACAAATATTATAGGAATGAGATCGTGAAAGGAATAAGGGAAAAAGAGAAATGAAAAAAAAAAAAGGAAAGAACAAGGGAAGATGGAAAAATAATGCAAGGATTAGAAAAGAAAGGAAGGGAGGAAGAAGAAAGCCAAGGTAAAGATAAGAAAGATCAAATCAAAGGAAAGAAAAAGAAACAGAAAAAAATTCCAAGAATAAAAAAAGTAAAAAGGTTCTTATAGAAAGAAGAAAAACTGGCTAAATGAAATAAAAGTGTAAGGATTTAAAAAAAGGTTGAAGAAATCAGGAAAGGAATGAAGGAACGAAGAAATAAGAAAGAAAAAAATACGGAGAAGGAAAGAAAGAAAATTGGATAAAAATTTACAAAGAAAAAATATGGAAAAGGAAAAAAAGAAAATGAAATAAAAATTTATAAATAAGAAAATATTATTATCTAGAAAGAATAACAAGATTTGAAATGAAAAAGTCACAAAGAAATGAAAGAAAAAGGCAGAAAAAAGAACAAAAAAATGGAAAGATGGAAATTAGAAAGACTGAAAGATTGGAATTTACTGTGAAGGTGAAGAAAAAGAGAGCATAAAAAGGTGAAAGCAAACAATGAGAAAAGATGATATAATGGAGAAAGAAAAAAAAAGGAAGAGTAAAAGTAGGAAAGAAAGAGTGGTGAGAGACAGAAAATGCATATAGAAAAATACCTATATATGACGAACATCAGAGTGAATATCATAACATCTCTGATAAAAATATTGGTCTTTCAGAAACCATTTCTTTATCAGGATTGGCTTTGATTCAAAACCTACAAGCTGTTTTTTTAGATTTTGAACAAGTCTATTCTCTTATGCCATCAGTTTGATATGTTAATGGCATGGATATAAATATCTTCTAATAGCAGGTTTTTTCTCATGAAGTTGGCTTGTATTATAAGTTCTTTCAATTTTGTTTTTATTAAATAGTTATTTCATTTATTTAAATCAACATAATACATTTATATTTTACTGTCATATCTGGGCTATTGAATCCTCACTTTCCATCTTTGACAGAGTTTTAAATCATTTATGCAGCCAAATCATGTGTGGCCGCAATATTCTAAGTATGGTGTTACTCCATTGTTACTTCCGTAGTAAATATTCAGATGAACCCCATTTTTGAATGTCCTCACAGCTGAGACCTTTACAGCCAAGACCGACCTGGTTACATGTACAGGGTTGAATCACTCTCATTTCTAACATATTCCATTGATAAGAAAGATGTTCCACTCAGTTTCTTTCTGAGAACCACTATTTAATAGAACAGTCTCCAACATGGATACTTTCTCAAACACTACAATCTTAACTCCTTCACATTCAGAGTCAACCATATTATATTCTCATCATGTTCACTTCTTATGTTCATATCACTCTACTCATTCAATAAGCCTCTATCTTGTATGGTTCTTGGGTTGGGCCTTGTACCAGAACATTATTAAATATATGCACAATATTCTTTAAGTGTTGTTATTTATACATTAAGAAGATTAACTTTTAGCATTCTGTATATTATTTAAGATGAAAATTTAAAACTGAAGTTTATAATAATCCACTCTCTGAAAAATATTTGAAAAATATATATTTCTAATATAATGACATTAAATAAAAAGCCACAATCTTCTTTTATGCACTATTTTATTTCAGGACTTGAGCACTATGGCCCTCTACAACTTCCTCTATTTTGTTGCTTTCAGTAACTTTTGGCCTTTTACCATTCCCCTTTAGTTTTGTTCTGCAGAAACCTATTACTGCTTCTTCTTTTTGTCCCTCTTGCCTTCATTTTGTGTCTCAGAAATTTCACCTTTCTCTGATTGCAACTATGTTTCCATATAGTTTTTATTTTCCTAAAAATTTCCTTGTTGCTCACATGTTGTGTTCATGGTATTCTTAGAATTTGTTAGCAGAACCATATCTCTGTTGCTTCAAGCTTCTTCTTCATCAGTATATTCATCAATAATGAACTTGTCACCTTGGAAATTGTGAGTTCAATTCCTGGGCTGGGCAGTGTGTACTTGGGCTCAATGGAAACAGGATTAGCAATAAATGAGTAGTACAATAAGTTATCCCAAGACATGGGCAATAGAATGAAGTCTACCCTAGTAGTTGATTTTCTAAGCACTGCTTAGATGTGGCACAAGGCCAACAGTATGGTATACCTAGTGAGGATCAAACTCACTATTCAGTTGTAATGATTCTAGTGAGACAAGCTTGTTAACCATTACACCATGCCAAGGTGCCCAAAGTCTACCCTAGTTGATTAAATAAAGAGTTTAGTTTGGAATTCCCTGTAAGTTACCCAGATCGATACATGCCTGATGAAAACTGGAGGGCACAATGGCTGAAATGTAATGACAACAACAAAAATGTGAACAATAGTCTACTTGTAAATAGAGTAAGTAATGATAACTTTTTATCCCAAAAATTCAGACAGAAATTATGATTTATTGAATCATGAAAATGCCTGTTTCAAATCCATTATATAGTATCAGTGCTGATGGAGTTGAGGGAATAGTTAATGAATTGTCATTAAGTAAAATCTAAAATTTCCAGAATGAAGGTCAGTGATTTATACAAAAAAATGAAAAGCTACCTGAAATCTTAAATATCAGAGACTTATCATTTTGCCTTTGACTTGGCTGACAAAGCAAGCTTGTTGATCAGCTATGAGATTTATTACAGATAAGAGTTATCTTGGAGTTTTCTTAGCTAACCTGCTATATAATTGCCATATTCAAAGTTGACTGAGTGTATGATATGAACTTTTTGCTGTGAGTGCCTTGGAAGATAAGGTGGTAAAAAGAGATTGATTTAGTCAAGTTCTCACTTATGCACTCTTCTCTGACAGCCATCATTATAGCATGCCATTGATGTGACAATATTTGATGATAGGATGGAGTTTTTTTTAAGGGTCTTAGCAATCTGAAAGCACAATGGAAAGGACAGTGAAAGATGACTTCTAGAGACTAAATGAAGTATGAAGAGTTAGAAAATCTTCCTTAGAAACAAAGAAGAGGCTACTATACCTTTATATATGGCAGTGAATGCTGGAAAATTTACTAAAAGATGAAGAACAGACTTAAAGCAACAAAGACATGTTTCTACAGACAGACTGAGAATATCATGAACTAGTCAGTAAGCAGGAAATTTTAAAGAAAATAATCATGCAGCTTAACCCATTAGTTTTAAGCTCTTATGTACCCTGACCTATTAATTTAAAGAACATAAAATCAAAGAGAGACAAGTAAATTTTCTGGGATACATAATGAAGGTAGGAGTGATCAACCGACTTAATTTGTGTGTGTGAATGGAAAGCTGGGCAAGGACAAAGGGGCATAGTAAAGAATTAAATGCTGCTTATCACTATAAGAGGTAGGAAGTTGTGGAGAGACATAGCTGCCTATATCCTGAATATAATATATAAAAGAAGAGACACAATGCATAAAAACAGTACAAAGTTATGAAAAGCAGCCTGAGATAAAATTTGAAGTTAATTATCCATGCTTTTATTGTTCCCTACAATCTTAATCTACAATCTTAATCTCTTCAAGGGTAGAGTTACTGAATATCTATACAGATGAGACAACAGTATGTGGGCGTACCTCCAGAAATTAAATCTACTCCAGATTTCCACTGTAACTTATATATATATATATATATATATATAATCAAATGCTAAAGATGTGAGAAAAATGGTCAGTTCCTTGTACAGATCTAATAAGTACCTGACTTCTTCTTTGACTATCACCTTTCTCCTGACATTCCCTATGTCTATCCACTCCTTCTCTTTACCTTCCCCTATGTAGCCCCATGCGCAATAGTGGCAGTGGAATGCCTTGCTTGGGGTGAGATGATTAAAAAAAAAAAAAAAAAAAAAATGCTCTACTTTTACAAAGACAGGTCAGACGGAAAATGGAGTACTGCTGCCCTATCTGTCTATCCTCATAAACTGCACTTTTTATTTATTACTCTTACTACACATACAACAACCTCCTTCAGTAACGCTCTACCTTGAGTGGTTCTTGAACATCAGTGATAGCAAACATTAATAAAAGAAAAAATAACTGCTATCTTTCCCACGTATCTGCAAAAACTACACTTCTTACCTCCTCTAACTCTCACATGCATGCAACAATTTTATTCAGTATCACTCTAACTTGGGTGACTTTTGACCTTTGTAAAAAGTGAAAATTAACAAAAAATGGAGAAGGGCAATGACAGTCATACAGGATTAGTAAATATAACAATGATAACAATAGAAGAATAAAGTTCTGTTTTACTTATGTCTTTCAGCACCAATTAAAAAGAAAAACCTCTGGTGCATGTAGGCCTAAAAAAGAACAATGGAAATTCTCCAGAGGAAAAGTCTTCATTACTGGAAATCAGGAATGAGAAACAGAATTGGGTAGAGGGTAAAATGAAGACAAGATGTGATTTTCAAAAAGAGGTATGTTATATAATTAACATCATTTGACACTTAATAGATAAATAAGTGAAAATAATTAAAGCCCTTTGTTGTTAAAAGTGTTAAAAAATAGATTCTAATCTAACAAATAATTCCAATGATAATCATATTGAAAAAAAGAAAATAAATTTAAGATATCATAAATCTTACCCCATTAATTTTAGGCCCTCACATACCTTGACCTATTAATTTTCAGATATCATAAATCCATTGTGAGAAGAGCACTATAATTGTTTTTTTTCTAAATGTAGCAGTCACATCAATTTTAGATGACAATTAGTGAAACATATTTTTAATCTTTTTTCTCTTAATTTTTCTTGAATCTGATTTAACTAAAATGGATAAAAAGTAGGGTAAAGCAAACAGTTTAGAGGAAAACTGAAAGAAAATTTATAAAAATTACTATTGTAAAATATGTAGATTTCCAAGTATAGTAGAATGTATAATTCAACATGAAAGTATGCATACATGACATGTTTCATTTTCCTTCAGGATCACAGATATGGCATTGAAGAGATGATGTCCTGGGTTTTCCTTCTTTTGAAGGATTAAAGTTTGGAAAACAATACACTTTGAAGTAGAAGAAAAAAATGATTTCCTAGATTTCAATAGTTTTTGGTCATTGATTGGTTGGTTGGAACAAGGAGTAGCTATTTGATGTCCTGACTCATCAATATAACTGACTTCCCATTAATCATAATCCAACAGAAATTTTCCCAATCTGCACTGTTATAATTATACAAGCGAATTCTTCCAAGATTAAATAACATTGCTAGAAAACAGATATTAGTTACAGCATTGTGCAGAGAACAAAATGAAGACCAGGTGTGAATTTCAAAAAAAGGTTGTTATGTAATTAACTTAATAAGTAAAATAATGAAAATATTAATTCATGTTCTTTGGTGCATAAATGTATAATCAAAACTATAGGTGGGAATAAGCATCATTTAGTTAGAGTCAGAAAATTGCAATTACTGAAATTTGCATCATCCACATTTAACAGTTTAAAACTGGTTTTGCTCATGATATAATAGAGCAGGACTTAATTTTAATTACTTGTCTATGTAGCAAAACATAGAAGCTGCTCCAGACAGTTATATTAATTCTGCAACCAAAAAACGTTTTTAATATTTCAGTGATGAAAATGTGAATAAAAATCTATCAAAAGACCTTATTTTTCATCTTGCTATGGAGCAGTAATTAGCAAGTGATTTGTATGATGGTTTGTAAAACGTTACTCTTGTAGTGAGTTTCATCTTTACTGAGTGCCTAATTGCCACAGCTCTATGCTATCATAAGCTAAGCTTACTAAATATCAAAAACCTCATTTTTCATCTTGACATGGAGCAAGAACTAACAAGCTAATCTTACAGGCTATTACTACAGCAGTGAGTTTCATTGTCACTTTGTGACAAGGTTAACCCACTGACCAAGCCCTTCAAAGAAGGGCATTTTGGACAGCTTCTTCTCGAGGGCAGCTATTTCCCTAACCACAACAATCTTAACCTGCTCAAGTCTAGGATGAACCATTACCTATCCTACATATCCTGATAATCTATAATTCTTATAATCCACAAAACAACCCTGTGATAACATTGAGTGACTCTTAGATCTTGTATTGAGTGAAGAATAGCTTAAGTCTTGTCTGTCGCGCCCCCTCCCGCCCCCGCCCCCCGGCCAAAAAAAACATCATTTTGATTTGTCTCTATTCTCTAATTATATATGTATGCATGTGGAGTAACAGTAAACATCATACTGGAACGACCACTGGATAAATTATAAAGATCTAATGTCTGTAGCCCAATAAATTGCTGTCTTAATAAAGACTTAAATATTCTCAAGACAATTTTCAGTTTAAGTTTGATTCTATTTCACTTATCAAGAGAATTGAAATGGACAAGGAATCTTCCTTCTTTGGGAAAAAAGTATCATCTATCTTCATAAATTTAATTTCTTATTAGTTTTTCATTTCATCTTACTTTTGTTGCTTTTTTATACTGAGTAGTATTAGATATTATAGTCTTAAATTTTCTGAATTTTGTAAATGAAGGATTATCACTATTATTAACTTTTTATAAGTTTTCATGATCTGATAGAACCCCTTTTTGCCTCCCAATTAGTATGACTGATGCTAACTTCCAGAAGAACAACTTATTGTGCCTTCAAAGATAAATGTTTTCTGCTAACATGAAGTGGAAAGTTTTTATCTCTGACAGGCAATATGGCTTCCGCTTTGCCAAGTCCACGGCCGACTTGCTAACAACCGTAATGGAGTACATGCTCCAGGCCCTTGATGAGTCTGACGAGGCTTGCGCGGTTGCTCTGGACATCTCCAAGGCTTTTGACAGGGTTTGGCACTCTGGCTTCCTATGCAAGCTACGGGGTTACGGTATTACCGGTCGCCTGCTTGACCTAATCCAATCTTTTTTAAATAACTGCAAAATGAAGGTCGTTTTGAATGGGCATGCCTCTTCATCCTACAGCACGAATGCTGGTGTCCCACAGGGCTCTATCCTGGGCCTGATGTTCTTCCTTATTTTCATCAACGACCTCCCAGATGAGATCAAGTCCCAAGTAGGCATCTATGCAGATGACACCACAATATACTCCCACACCAGTAAGAAACCTGTCGTGGTGGACAGACATAATCTCACTGCTGACCTTGAACGGGATCTACACTCTGTGGTGAATTGGGGCAAGAAGTGGCTTGTCAACTTCAATGTGTCTAAGACCAAGCTGTTGTTTGTCAACCATCACAGGCAACCTCTCCTGTCTCCCATAAGCATGGACCAAGCGATTCTCCCTGACGGCAATACACTATGCCTCCTCGGCCTTACCCTCACCTCAGACCTCAAATGGAATCACTATATTGAATCCATAGCTAAATCTACTGCTAAGAAGGTTGGGTTACTATGTCAATCCAGAATGTTTTTTCCGCCTGAATCCATCCTGCATATATACAAGTCAACCATCCATCCGTGCATGGAGTACTGCTGCCATTTATGGTCAGGCACCCCTGCCGTTCTCCTCAGTGTTCTTGACAGGCTCCAAAGGAGAGTCTGTAATGTGATCGGTACTGATCTGGTGGCTCGACTGCAGCCACTTCCCCACCATCGAAATGTGGCCTCCTTTTGTCTGTTCTATAAATACTTTCATGGCTTCTGCTCGGACGAACTTAAGTCACTGGTGCCTCCTCAACAGGTGTCTACTTGTGCAACCAGCCTGGCAACTGGGTCCCACCCATTCACAGTCAGGTTAGCTAAATGCAGACGACAATTCTACTCCTGCAGCTTCTTCTCTTGTACTTCCTGCCTGTGGAACTCGCTCCCATATTCTTGCTTTCCTGACAGCTACAACTTCCAGAAATTTAAATACAATGTCAATACTCATCTATTAACCACTGGACTCCAGCTCTCTCCCCACCCCCGTATATCATTCCCTTTCTCTCCACATTTGTATCTGTCATCACACCTGCATTCTCATCTTTCTATTGCTCCTTTCTAACTAGTTTGTACTCCTCACTCTTTTCTAATTAATCTTTTTACAGTTATCTAGCCCCCCACTCATCAGTGGCATTTCTGCCTTGCTCAGGGTGAAATGATTAAAAAGAAAAAAAAAAACTGCTAGGTCAGCTGTTTGGAAAATTGATTCACTGTGTCATAATAGACAGTCTTTCTCAATAAAAAGATTATATTGAATCAACTGTTATGTCAGCTGTTAGGAAAATTCGTTTACTGTTTTTTGCTAGATAGTCTTTCCTGATAGGATAGAAAGATTATATTGAATCAACTGCTTGGTCTTCTATTAGGAAAGTTGGTTTCCTGTATAATGCTAGATAGTTATTCTCATCCAAATCTATCATATATTTTTAACTCTACCATTCATCCATGCTTTGAAAATTGCTATCACATTTGGTTTGGTGCTCATAGTATATGTTCAGAGATTTATGATAAAATGCAAATAAAAATCTGCAGTTTTATTGGTCCTGACCTGGCATCTCAGATGCAGTCATTTTTCTATGGCCGAATGATAATTTCCTGGTATGTTTTCTACAAATACTTTTATGGTAAATGTTCTAAGGAACTTTGTCTATGGTACTTAAACTTTATGAATTTAAATGCAGTATTAGATTAGTGGGAAGAACTCATCATTTTACAGTTGAAATGGCTAGATATAACTGTAAGTTCTAAACTAAGAATTTCTTCTTTCTCTCTCCTTGCTTGAGGAACTCTCTTCCAGCTTTTTACTTTCCAGTCAACTTTGATCTTAAAAATTTAAATTCAGTGTCAATAATTATCTTCTGTATTCTTAATTCCTGTTCTTTTATCCTTCTCTCTACTTAATAGTGTTGTTTTTCATTTTCTTTCACACACAGTAATGCCTTATGTCTTAGTGATTTTATTGCTTTGTTTTGGGTGAAATGATTAAAAAAAACAAACTTTTTCATCTTATTTTTCTTGCTTGTTTATACCTGGTAGTAGGAACAGACATCATGATCTTAAGCTGTGTAAAAATGTTTTTTTAATAATCATTTCACCCCAAGCAAGGCAGTACTGCCACTGCTGTGCAGAGGGTTACAATGAGAGGAGAGGGAAGACAGAAAAGAAAACTGTACAGGTGATGTTGTAGAAAGGGTTAAAGAGAAGTGGAAGTCACAGAGATAGAAGATGACAATTGATTTTACATTTAAACTTTTGGAGATTGTAGCTGTCAGGGAAGCAAGCATGAAGGGAGCTCCACAGGTGAGGAAAAAAACTGCTTGAGTAGAATTGACAGTTACATTTGCCTATTTTGACAGTAAAAGGATGGAACCTAGTTACCAATCTAGTTGCACAGGTAAACTCATGAGGACGGGGCACCAGGAAATGATGCTTGTCAAAGTAGAATCCATGAAAATACTTCTAGAAAAGACAGAGGGAAGTCACATTTTGTCAGTGAGAAAGAGGCTGAAGGCAAGCAGCTAAATCGGGACCAATTACACTGCAGACCCTCCTCTGTATTTTGTCAAGAACCTCGAAATGAACAGCAGGAGCCTCTGACCAGATATAGCAACAGTATTCAATGCATAGATGAATAGTAGATTTGAAAATGTGCAAGATGGTTTCTGACAAGAAAAACTTCCAGGCTTAGCACAATTATCCAAACTTCTTAGCAGTGGATGTAGCTACTGATTCGATGTATTCATTCTACTTGAGGTTGGCTAAGAGAGTGAGGTTGAGGAGGCACTGTGTATTGCTTTCGAGGAGACTAGTGTGATCCATATTAATGGAAGGTAGGAGAGCTTATCTATGGTGATTAAAGGAGAGCAGCTTCATTTTAGAAGCATTAAAATTTACAAGCCATTTCTTATCGCAATCCACCATAGATTGGAGGTCCTTTCCAAGAACAGAAGCAAGATCTATTTTGTCAGTCCTGGTAGATTTCATATTGAGACCAGAGTAGTTGGTGGTGTCATCTGCATAGATGCCAAATTATTATTCATCTTTGACCAGTTAGTCTTCCAGATTATTTTGTTGTTTATTTATACTCAGTAGCAATAAAATATAATTATCCTCATTTGTCAAAATTTATTAATTGAAGTATTGTCATTATGATTCATTTTTCTTTGTTTTTCTTTCATTTTTCAACTTATTTATCTTACTTTTGTGTTCACAACTCGCAAGGCTGATAACATTGAATGGCTGTGGGAGAAGGAAATAAAGTCACCTTCAGTAAGATTTGATTTTTAATTAAATTTAGAGAGAAAAGCTTACTAACAAATGTGTTGGCTTTTATTATTTTTATACACATTGCTTATATTAAATAAGTGATTTCAAACTGAAGAACTCAAAAAGCCTTTTGCTGAAGAGGAGATGCAACAGCTTGATGTAGGCTTATTGCCAAGGTATTACAAATGGGGAGACCATCAACTTCCCATTCAGGAAGCTATGAATCCTGTGGATGGTTCCCCAACCATGAGATCTGCTGACTCCCTTACAAAACAGTTTTCCAACTAGTGTATAACCAATTTAAAATCTTACCTACCTGCTTGCAGGCAGGTAAGATTTTACAACTTTTTTTTTTAAATAAAAAGCCAAATTTACACATAATTTTTAAAAGAATCAGCTATTGTCAAAATGCAAAGCAAAAATATGTTGTACATCTATTAATGCATGACATATCCTGCAGCATTAAAATCAAGTTTTCTTATCTTTTATGAACTTCACTGACATTAAAATTGACTGACTGTTTGTTTGCAATTGGTAGATAAATTTAGTGAAATACGGCTCCTGTAAAAGTATAGAATTGACAAAATTTATTAAATTTTGAGGAAAACATCAGTCATATTGTTCCTTGCAGTCGACAGAAAGGTGTCCCACAGGCAGTATGTTTGAGAGCCTGCATTAAACAAATGTAGGATATAACTACAAGAGTTACAGTGGAAAGAAAGAAAAAATACAGTAAAATGAAAAAAAAAGCTAGTTAAGAATTATTAATGTTAATACTTCATCTAGGAATTTAGACAAATTAATTCAATAAGAGATGCTTCAAAGTACTACATCCTTTTTATTTGCACCAAGATTTTTACCTGGAAAAGATGTGAAAAAAATGGTTGGTTTCTTGTATAGATCTAATAAGTAACTGACTCCTTTGACTATGCTCTAACTTTTCAAAGACAGATCAGACCAAAAAATGAAGTACTGCTGCCCTATCTAGGCTGGACTTACTCACTTCATTTTCTAGGTCTGATATAGTTCAAAATAAGGCAGCACTGAGCCCAATAACACCATTAGGGAGAATTTGTTTTCACTTAACCAAAAACCACTATTTTTTTCCATACAGTCACCACCATGCACTATGTATTTTTGCAACCAATAAAAAAAGGACTTGTTACACACATCATTCTCACCACTGTTGAAATCCATTACCCACCACCTTACTGTTCTCACATTCACTCTTTGATCTCCATAAATGTACAGCAAGCTTCGATGAATGTTAATAGGCATAATATTTTTGGTATGGAGGAATTCAATAAAACACTACTGCATTATATGCAGTTTCATGTCAAGCAACATTTTGCTAGATTATTACTCTGCTGTTATCTGTAACAAGAATTTATAGTTTACTAACAGGAAGTTTCAGTCTCTACTGACCATTCCCCTAAAAATCACCTCTGACATTGGGGGGGGGGGCCACATAATAAGAGGCATTAATTTCAGAGGAACACTCATATATCCGTGTGTACTAAGACAGGACTAATTCTTTCTGGTTCAGTGAATTAAGGGATATAAATCACATGTGTTTTTAATACCTTCAATGCTACAGGGATTTTAAAAAGGTAGAGTTTTCAAATAGGGTTGGTGTGTAGGTCTGTATTGTTAAGCACTTAGCAGTTTTGTAACTTGTATTTGGATCTATCTTATTTAGTGCTGCAGATATTAATATGCTGCATGCCAACAGAGTTAATGATTTATATGACAGATATTTATGAGCTGAAGTACTCTGCCATGCCAAAATTGTTAAACATCTTAAACGAAAATAATCAAATGAGTTCACTATTCTTGTATCAATAGCTTTAAAAAGATACTGATATTTGTCCATCAGTCTAATCAAGTTGACTTGGTCAGAATTGTTGCACCCAGCAATTTAGAAAATAATTATAGTTTGCCTTTAAAAATTTTTTTATAATGTTAATAGAAATAATGTTAGCAGAATAGGTTACTAGAAACAATGTTAACAAAATTCTAATATAAATTAACAGAAATATTGTTAACAGAATAAGGTAACAAATATTATTAACAGAATAAGTTAATAGAAATTGTTAACAAAATGATGCTAATAACATAAATTAACAGAAATATTATTAAGAGAGAAAGTTAACAGAAACAAAATAATGCTAATGATACAAATCAACTGAAATGTAGTTAGGAGAATAAGATAACAAAAATAGTATTAAAAAAATAATTCTGATGATATAAATCAACAGAAATATTATTAAAAGAATAAGTTAACAGAAATAATGTTAACAAAGTAATGCTAATGTTATAAATCAACAGAAATATTAAGAGAATAAGGTAACAGAAATTGTGTTGACAAAATGATGCTAATGATATAAATTAACTTATTCTTAAAAGAATAAGTTGACAGAAATAGTAAAAAATCATGTTAACAATATAAAATTTCCTTTAAAAAAAAGAAAAAATTTTCCTTTAAATACTATACTAATTTATATAATTATTTTATGCAAATTTAATTATTCAATGAAGATGATTTAAAAACGTCACCTGCATACCTAATTCTATATTTTGGTTTCTCAAAGGCATGTGTATGAAGTGAATACACATTGTTTATTTTAAGTTTGAATTTGACTTACCAATTAAATTTCCTGTGCTGTTCATTGTTTGGCTACCATTTTCAGAAACAGATAAATGTTTACATAGACCCCCCTCCCAGAATTTGGCACATTTATGCAGTGTCATATAAAAGGATGTCCTTTCTTGCTATTTAGCCAGAAATATCAGTTATGACACAAATTAACCTCTATCAATCTTAGAGTTCAGTGCCATCATGTTCATGGAGTCAGATTAACCTTATAGACTAATCTTCAGCTGGCAGAGTCCAGCTGTTTGGTTGGCCAAATTATGCATAGATGACAACAACTGCCGACTTATAATAATAGATGCGAAGTGATGGAGCTGTTAATGGTATAGAAAAGAGAGTTTGAATTTCAGTCAAGATTGCTTATATCTGCTTCTCATTAATTCCATTGAGAAAGGTATGTTTCCACTTATCTTTCTATCTTAACAAAATGGAAAGGTTTTGTAATTGGCATGTCACGGTGGCTGGTATAGAAAGAAACGGGCAATTGTGTACTTAGCCCAAACACTCTCCAATAACAAAATTATCTGTCCAAGCAACTGTAGAGGCAATAAAACTGCTAGGTTCAGTGCCAACCATAATAGGGACAGATTTGATAATACTATGCAACAAAAAGCCTAAGCCAGCATCAGTTGTTTTTTCCAATAAAGTCTAACCCATGATCATTTGGTTTTCTATAAAGCTTAAGCCATCATCGATTGTTTTTTTCCAGTAAAGTGTAACCCAAAATTGTTTGGTTTTAATAAATCTAAGCCAGCATCAGTTGTTCTTTTGCCTATAAATTGTAACCCTTGATTGTTTGGTTTTCTTTAAAGCATAAGCCAGCATATTTTGTTTTCTATGAAGGTTAAGACCTGGTTTATTTGGTTTTGATTAAAGTAAGAATCAGTTGATTATTATGAAGTTGAAACTAAGATTGAATGTTTTTTAGTAAAGTATAATTCTGGATTAGTTACTTTTTGCATGAAGCCTGAATCTGGATCCTTTGATTGTTTGTAAAGCAATACAACCAAGCTTGTTAGACTCTTTGTCTCTTTAAATCAATCATTTTAAATTATCATTCTCTATCAGTGGTTTAACATGAATTATATGGTATTTACATCAATGCATTCACTCATATTAAATGCATTCACTCATGTTAAGTATCTCATTCATGCATTTTTTCAGTCGGACTATGACTGATTATCAACCTGAAAAATCAGTTTTATCAAGCATTGCATAGCAGCAGAGATAAAAGAAAAATAATTTTTCTCATTAAGACAGTTATTTTGCTTTCTTCAAAGGAAAGAAAAACAAAGCATTTTAATCATTTCTTTTCTACCATTTTTCAATAATTTTCTCTTAATTTTAGTTTAACAGGCATCCCAACTTTAGTCAGTAGGTAGGTAGTTAAGTTGACAACCTCCCAATGACCATCACTGTATTTAACTTTAATTCCAATATTTCTTCTATTGTCAAATATTTACATCTGCTTATTAAAATTGATCAGTTTAGAGATTTTTTCCCAACTTCAAAATATCATGACTAAATATTTTAATTTTATATTTGTAAAAGAAATTGGCAAAAAAGAAGGAATTTCTTTATTTTCATTCAACAAAACTCTGTTGGCTTCTGTTCAATATTTTAAACTGATAAATTTCCTCACTGAATATAAGTAAAAATAGGATATATATATATATATATATATATATACTGTCTAATTAAATCCATGATTCAGTGAAAAAAATATTTTTAAAGCAAGATTTTTAGGGAATGCATTTGTGTATGATTCTACTTGCATGGAGTTAGTTTACAAGCTACAGTAAACAAAATCAATACAGCTGGTTGCTGTAGTGACACGCTCTACTCTTGATGTGCGTATACATAGATTCACTGAATCATGTAGGAAGCTAGAGCCATTTTTACAATGATTGGAAGACAGCTAGAAATTCAATTGAGTACAAATGGATCTTTTAATGAATATAGGCTTTGTAAGTGCTGTTTCGATGAATGGCATGTCTTGCAGTCTACTGAAATCTGTTTTGCCACAAGAGTCTTTTAATGTGTGTTCAGTGGCTTCCAAAACAGATGCAATATTTTCAAAATGAGTTTGGAGTTTGAGGATCTAATCAGATACAACTTCTGAGCAAATACTTTTAGCAGTTTGAAATTTCTAGCAAAAGAACTCTGTTAGATTATTTCATACACTGCATGTTTGCATTGATTTCACTTTCTTTACACGGTATCAAATTTTATTATGGAAGTCAATGTTTTAACAATAAAATTAGTATTAACCAACTGATATTACCTAAAGTTTAGGATATATTTATATGATAAATATATTATGGGAATTTCAGTCTTGAAGATGAAAAGAAATTATCAAACAATTACTAAGATAAAAACTAAAATTGGTTTTAAAAATGTAAGATATTTCAGAAAAATTAAGTGCAGCTAGAAAAAATGGGGACTGACCCATAAGAAAATATTTTAAGAAAATCGTATTGCATATGTAAACAGAGAAAACATACAGAATATTAAGGACATAGACTAAAGACATGAAAGTAACCCAACTCCTATCTTTAAATAAACATCAAAAAGATGTAATTTATGCAAAGAAATATATGAGAACTGATTTCTCAACATTATTTTTCATAATGAATAAAGAGATACATTATATATAATCATATCACCCTAAACAAGGGATTTTTCTGCTACTGTTTTGCAGAGGGTTACATAGGAGGAAAGTTGAGAAAGAGTGACGGGTCATAGTGGGTGTCAGGAAGTGGGTAAGAGAAGGATGAGAATACTGATGAGAGTGGAGTGAACGAAGAAAGGAGAATGAGAGAGAGGATGCAGGTTAGTGAGATAGGAGATGACTATTGACTTTACATTTAAATTCTTAGACATTGTAGCTGTCAGGGAAGCAAGTAAATGGAAGGGAATTCCACAGGTGGGAAGTGCAAGAAAAGAAGCTGCTGGAGTAGAATTCGCATTTACATTTTATTGGGTTCACAGTAAAAGGGTGGGACCTAGTTGCTAATCTTGTGGTTGGAGTAAATTCATATAGAGGGTCACCAGTGAGATAATTTATTTGGAGCAGAAACCATGAAAGTATTTGTAGAAGAGACACAGGGAAGCCACATTGCACTGGTCAGAAAGTGACTTATATATATATATATATTATTCTACGTTTTAGGCATGACTTGGAGTTTCATGCATCATGCAATCATCAGGTGTATTATGAACTGAATGTTTTTCAATTTGAATTAGGTATATATATATATTTGTAGGGAAATGATGAATATCATGATTACGATTTAATGAAAGTTTTACAAACATTGGTTATATAATAGCAATTTTACTGTAAAGGTACTGGGGTATATATATATATATATATATATATATTCATACACATAAAAATTCAAATATGGAAACGGTCAGTTCATAATATGCACCTGATGATTATCAAACGATTATCAAACCAATTTTCGTAAAACTTTTATTATATATATATATATATATATATATATATATATATATATATATAATTATATGTAATTGTTAATGCAGTGAAAATTGAAGGGGTTTCATTGTAGGCACTCTGTACCAAT
The DNA here is from genome assembly GCA_037127315.1 of Ascarosepion bandense. Lineage (NCBI taxonomy): Eukaryota > Metazoa > Mollusca > Cephalopoda > Sepiida > Sepiidae > Ascarosepion > Ascarosepion bandense. The sequence goes on from JBBBDQ010001955.1 coordinate 1,875,675, forward strand.
TTCTGAATTGGAATCAAAGGGCGTAATAGGGCCAAAAGTATAAAATGCCTAATAGAAGTAACTGAAAATAGTTCTATGTGGATATGGAAAAAAAATATTCCATGGAGCATTTCAGCAAACATGACAACATGACATGACTGATCATGAACGCGTGATGAGGTTCATGTTGTATTCTCAGAATGCAAGGTTTTCTCTTTTTTATTTTTTGTAAATCTAATTTTGCCATTGTATATTTGAACTAGTATATCTACAATACACTAGAAATATTGTTATAATGGGGCCTCACACCAGTGAGTGGGGCCAGTGTGCAAGCAAAATCATTGAGAGGAAGGCCCTGAAATGTTGCACATTCTCTCCTGATGACCCCAAATTAATTTAAATGTAAATTTAAGAGGAAAACATTCAAAAGAAATTAACTGAAATCATATGCTGTAGAAAGGCTTGGTGAAAATGTCATTGGTATGAGGAGCATTACACATTCAGGTCACTTCAGGTGAGTTTAAATTACTTTCCTGTAATTTCCTTTTTCTTCCTATATATATATATATATATATATAATTGATATTAAGCAGTTATTGGTTAATAATATATATATGTTTTACCAACATTGGTTACATAATAGTAATTTTATTGAAAAAGCACTGGCTTATATAATAAAATCTGACAATGTTCGTGTATATATCACAAGCAGTATGATTAGTGAGTACATTTTTAGTTATTCTAAACTATGAAATGAATGCCTAATACCTTACCATTAAATCTGCCTTAGCTTTGGAATGATTTCTCTGATTGAAAAAGAAATAATGGTGTGATTCTTATCAGGAAATTTTCTGTCTCAAGACTAGTAGACATTATTGAGGGTCAAATTCTAATTCCCATTGAATTTGTAATATTCACTTATGTATAAATGCTCTTAGAAAAGGTATGAATCCATTTCTTTTCATCCTAGCTATGGGTTAATTAATAAGACTTTAATCACTAAATTGTTTTTATCTCCAAAAACAAATTCTTACAATCTAAAATATTTTCTAGCTTTGAATATCATGCAAAGGTGAGATAAGACATTAAAATTAAGCCCAGTCTGCAGGGGACCATCACCCCAGGATTTACTTTTTCTTTCAGTGGCTGATTTTATTGACTGAGGTGTCCCCAAAAGTAAAAATGGTAAAGGGCTTTTGGAATTTGCTGATAAACTCACTTTAAAAACAATGATTTTGTGTCACCTGTGGTTGCATTGTGTGCATACTGGTAAATACCAATAAGTTATATTTAAGCAATAAAAATTCATCAACACAGGTTTTGTTAAATTCAACTGACAATCTCTATCTGCCAATTTTTAAAAGTATATTTTTCCAATTTTTGTGTAAGATATTATACATCCAAACCAAAAATATATATGTATGATATTAGAAATTGTACATCAATATAAAAACTGGACTTATATTTGTGATTTCACAACAATGGCTGCAAACGTTAAAAAAAATTGTAAATGCACTTGAACTCTTACTGATTGATTTATTCATAACAAGCATTAAAACTTAAACCTCATATCATTCGGCTGCCATTCCACTACTAAGACATTTTTTTTTATTTAATTTCTCAATGGTTAATTTCTCAAGAGAGAAAACTTCAGTTATATTAAATGCTATTTATAGAGTAGTTTCTCTAATCATTTTCTCTAATTATGATACATATTCTATAAATATAAAGACATTTGCTGCTATCAAAATTTAAAGTTTGATGTTGATTTGTACATATAGCAGTCCAGCTCAGGTCTCCTGCAATCACAGTAAGAGAGCATGAGCCAGCTGTGGAAAATATTTCAAAATCTTTGCTTGCAAAGTCAAGCAATGATCATGACCTGTATTTCTTTTATTTAATCATTTCATCTTAATTAAGTGGATAATACCACTAAAATGCATAGGGGTAACTGGGAGTGGAAAAGAATGAAAAGACTTTTGTAGGAAGAAATGACAATAAAACAGCAAGACTTGGGAAGACAGAACATGGTGATTAAATGTTGCATTTAATTTTTTGAAGATTGTAGGTGGCAGGGAACCAAGAAACTGAGAGAATGTTCCACAGTTGAAAAATGAGAGAAATGAAACTATGAGAATAGAAATTATGGTTGCATCTAGCTATTTCAACAGTAAAACAATGAAACCTAGCTGCTAATCTAGCAGTACATTTCATACAAACAAGGTACCAAAGAGGAGAGTTTTTAGAACAGGTGTCATAAAAATATTTATAGAAAAGGCAGAGGGAAGTCATATCATGGTGGTGAGAAAGCGATTGAAGTTGAGCTGCCAGTCCAAGATCAATAACAGTATAGACCCTTCACTGAATTATGTTGAGAATTTTGAGTCAGATAGCTGGAGCAGTAGAACAAATATAACAGCAGTATTTACTGCATGGATGAATGGTAGATTTATAAACATGCAAGATGTAATCTGATGAGATTGCCTGACATGACACAGGAAACCAACCTTCTTAACAGCAGACATAGCAAGTGATTCAATATAATCACTACACTTCAGGTCAGTTGAAAACGTGAATTTAAGTAGGTATAATGATTTGCACTCTTGGAGGTTAGCATCAGCCATGCTGATCAAAGATAAAACTGGTTCTCTGTGATGATTGAAGGATAACAGCTTTGGTGGCCATAAAATGTACAAGCCATTTCTTGCCCCAGTTAAAAACTGATTAGACGTAAATTTCGAAAACAGTTTCTACTTTTGCTTTGTTGAACCTGTCAGAATGACTATTAAGACAAGAGCAAATAGTTATGTCATTAAAAGAAATACCTAGTTGGAAACTCATCATGATAGTCATTGACACACCTTGTTAGGCCTAGCATAGAAATATGATTAAAGTTTAGAGAGGTTGTATTTTTTCTCCTCCTTTACAGAACTTTATTTGCATACACTTGGTGAGTGATGGTCTTGTCTTACAATGAATCATCAATGCAAAATTTGTAATTAAAGCAGAATTTAAAAACATAATTACTGATTGTTTAAAAGTTTTTATTTAATATTTGTGCAAGTTTCATCATTCAATCTGTTGTTGACTGAAAACCAGAGAAAAAGGTAATGTCTAAATGCTTTACAAATGTTTTTTTTTCTGGGAAACTATTTTAAATGTTTTTCTTTAAGAATATATTTATGAACAAGAAAAAAGGGATTGTCTGTCATCAAGAATTCAAGTAAATATATATAACAATTCCAGACTGTGGAAAATATGTGAGGCAAAAAGAAAACAAGAAAAAACATCAGGATGTGTGAAACGAAACTAACCTGGTACACGGCCTCCTGTGCTAGCTGTAAATCTATTCCGGAATCTGAGCGTTTACGTCTATTATCCAATTTATATCCTGGATGTGACTCTCTTCTTATGCGTGACAGGTGAATGTTCCTCGCCTTGTCTGGTTCTGCTGTCTGAGGGACGTCACTACACGAGGTGGCCAGATAGGACGGATACATCAAGTGCACCTGTTCAAATTTGTTTGAGGAAGTCACCACGCCCCTCTGTGAAGAGTTTCTCCGGTTCATGCACCGAATGTAGCAAATAGTTATACATGCTGTGATGATCACGGATACAGAAACAGCCACTGATACGATGACTATCAGCAAGTACATGTGAATACTGTTACTGGATTGTATATTTCCCACATTGGGCCTCTCAACAGTTTTGTTGCTCACGGTTAAAACTAAGTTCAAAGCTGTTGTTGCAGACCGAACTGGTGTTCCACTGTCCTTGACAACAAATTCTAATTCATATGTATGGGCATCATGTGGAGTGACAGCACGAGTGAAAGACAGCAATCCGGTGTAGGGGTTGATAGTGAACAACTGTTTGTCATTGCCTGAAGTTATCTCATATTTGAGAAATGCATTTTCCCGACTGTCTTTGTCTGATGCTTTGAGAACTGTAATGTTTCTTGTGTGGTGTGGGTAGTAGGTGAATTCCAAAGTGTAGGGGTTGATACTGGGGAATGTAAAATAGGGGGCATTGTCATTTTCATCAATTACTTTTACTATCACATCTACTGTGTTATTCAATGATGGCATCCCATTGTCTCTTACTAAAACCTGGAACTTGTAAACATCCTGAAACTCATGGTCCAAAGACATAAGGGTTGTAATCAAACCATCTTCATTGATTTCAAAAGGCAGAAAATGTTTTTTGTCTGAAAGCAAAGTATAGGTGAGTTTCCCTCCGGGACCAAGATCATGGTCTGTGGCATTAATATAGCCAACAGGAAACTTGGATTTGCGGTTTTCATAAATCCAGAATTTGAATGTCTTCTTTGGTGATACAGGTACAACATCATTAACGTCCATTACCTGGATGGAAAATTTTCTTTCACTACGGAGGGGTGGGGAACCTTTATCTTGGCAGACAATAATGATCTCGTGATAGTCTTGCAGTTCTCGATCTAAAGGGTTCTTAATGATGATTTTGTACTTTTTTGTTCTGAGTTTTTGAAGCTGGAACTTGTCATGGTGCAGGTCACAAGTAACCTCTCCGTTCTCACCCAGGTCATTGTCAGTGACCTTCATATATGCTATAAAGCTGCCAACTTTGATATTTTCTGGAATAGCCACAGAGTTTCCGTCAGAAGCCGAAACAAAGTTCACATCGATGGTTGGGGCATTGTTCTGCTGGTTGATCACATTAACCAGAACCATTGCTATGGAACTTAGAGGAGGTGTTCCACCATCAGTGGCTTCAACATATAACTCATATAACAGTTCTTGTCCAAATGTGAACTTTTTAACCAGGAAGATCTCCCCTGTTATTTTATTTAGTTTGAAGTGGAATCGAGCCATATCAGATGTCTGTGGGCTGTATTGGTAGGAAATTCTTCCATTCATACCTGAATCTGCATCACTGGCAGAAAGCATGATAATTGGTAATGTTTCACTTGGCTCATTTTTTACTGAAATATTATAAACTTTTTGTGAAAATGTAGGGAAATTATCATTGACATCTGTCACTGAGATGTGGACATCCAGCACACTTTGCTTTGGTGGTTTGCCGCCATCTTTGGCTATCACCTGAACTGTGTAGAAATCTTTCACTTCTCGGTCAAGCATTTCTTCTAAGTTAATGCAAAGTTTGGACGTTCCGTCTACGCTCTTTGTAACAGACAGTGTGAATGGGTCATTGGTGTTTTTTTTCAATTCATAGGTGATCTGTGAATTGAGTATCCCTGCATCTCGATCAATGGCATTTGGAATCAAAATCTTGGTCCCTTTTTTATCATTTTCAGAGAACTGGATATGGATTTCTTTGTCAGGAAACTCGGGCTGGTGATCATTGATATCCTTTAGTACTACCTTAATTTCAAGAATTTTCATGAATGATGCTTCTTGCTGGACAGCAACATCCACTATCTTGTAACACTCTTTGTGGCGCTTACACATAGTCTCAGTATCCAGCACATGGGTGGTGTATAATTTTCCTGAATTCTCAGAGACTTGGAACAGTTGTAAATTGCCAGTCTGCCTCAGTTGAAGCTGAATGAAGCGTATAAGGCCGTGGTCTTTCGATGGGATGTTGTCCAACAGATGTGAGTCGGCAGCAATATCCCCAATGTAGGTTCCAGGACTCTTACCTTCTTCCACATAGTAGGTGAGGTCCACACCCAAACAGGTGTGTAGCACAGACAGTAGAAGGAACACCTGGAACAACATCTTTGTTGTCAGGCCTGCTAAATAAGACAAATGTAAAATCCATCCAGACTGGAGATGTCAGGTGAAATTACCACAATATCTAAATGAAAAAGAAATAGACATTTGAATAACAATGTTCAATACATAATATCATTATATATATATATATATATATATATATATATATATAAAATGGAATAATAATAATGCCACTTATTGATATATGTAAAATTATAAAATTCAATGAATATCAATTAGAACAGAATTTCTATAATAAAGTGCTCATTAGCTATCTAGATCAATAACAATTGTATTAGAAATACATAAAGTTTACAATACATCTTAAAGGTTGATTTAGAGTTTTATGATACACATTCATCATTCTTGTCTGGAACCTGATGAGTAAAGATTCATGGAACCTTTAGTCAACCTCTGACAAGTACTGCAAACTTTAATTACTTCTTATATATATATATATATATATATATATAAGTGTATATTTGGGCAGCAACATTTCATTTAAACATGTTTCGTTAAAAACAACCGATAAGGAAGAGTTTATTAATTTTTTGGTTTAATTTTTCCAGTATTCTTACAAATTTCTTTTTTACTGGTGATAAGGAATGTAAAAATGTTCCATAATTTTAGACTTTTCAAGAGCTTTCAGCCTATTTACAGGCCATTTTCAGGTATGTTATTTTTTTGCAGTATTGTTATGTCCTCATGTTTGACTGTAATTTAATTTTTTAGTGTCTTTTTGCTTTTTTAAAAAAGAGAGTTCCTTAAAGCTGTCAAGTGATGTGCATGGTGAGCATCATGTTTGTTTTTTAAAAACTTTCAAGACACCGTTTCCACTGTTAAATAGCATAAGGTTGATGGTAGGAGAAAATTGCTTTATATATAGTCCCTCTCTTATACCTCTCTTGTTTTATATATAGTACCTCTCTTTGGTATTGTGATTAAAATAGTATTTTTGTATTTTCATCCAAAATTTTTCTTAAGGGTTCTTGTAAGATATGGGTCAAAAAATGTTTTTTTTATTGCACTCTAATTATTAGATAGGTGGCAGGTAAGGAAGTGGTAGTATGGCCAATATAGGTAACTGATTTATGATAAGAAACAGAATCTTGTACAGGGCACTCAAATTTATTCACTATATAAGTTATCAATAGTTTAGATTTGATAGGTTTATTATTATTATTAGAAACAACAAGGTTTGCTATCTTCCATTTCCTATATGATAAATTTTTACATGTGTTTTGAGGAATTATGGTAAAAATACAGTGTTAACACATTTGTATTCTTATGTTGGCTTACACAATTTATTAGCTTATCCATGAAGGTTGTGAAGAGCACAATAGTTATTGACATGAAAAGTGGGATCAGAGTGTCAAGTTCAAATTCTGGTTGGTGTGCTCATATTTCCAACCCTAAGGAAAGTATGAATCCATATTTTTTCTCCCAGCTATGGATTAAGTAGCAAGGTAGAGCGGACTCTTTAACTTTAGTCAGTATAAGTATAAGAAAAAAAACTCTGAATTTAAAATTTGCAACGGCACTGGAACTGGTGCACTGCTGACCCAGTACATGGAGTGGCAACATTTAATAGCTAAAATAGCAAGATATTGCACCCAACAGAGCCAAATTAGCACCTAATTGTCTGACCAGTCAAGGCAGTTAAGGTGACATGCTTACTCATACTATAAAATATCATGGACAAATTTAAGTAGTTCTGCAACTGCATTGGTTTTATTTTCTGAATGAGCAAACCAAAATTGTTTTATTTATACAAATCTATTGCCACATGTAAAAAATATATATAATGCTTTCTAAACTATTAAAAGTGAGGTGCAGGTTGTAAAACTGTTACTGGCATGGAATCTGTAAATGGCAAACCAAATTCTATTTCAAATCTATTGCATTCAGTTTCATACAAACACACTTAGAAAGGCATGAATCTCTCTAGCTATGGGTTAAATAGCTGGTTAGATTGGGCTTTCTAGTACGAATATGGCATTTAAAAAAATAGAAAGTAAGAATATGTAAGAAAAGTTAACTCGAAACAAAAATAAATAAAAACCAGTGTCTTAGCAGCCTGTTCTTCCCTACTTCTGAAATAGGTATTCTTTTTGTTTTCTTTCTACAATGAAATAAGGATCTATATCTTGTTGGTGCCATCAAAAGTAACTCTCAGGTATGTAATACTGGACAAGACAGTTGGTTTTTTGGTTTTGTTTAGCAGCATATCAACTGATATGGCTTATTTAATTCCAAAATCTAAATATTTTGAACATAGTTTTATGGCTTCAACTAAAATGTATTGTTGGTCATTTTGCTAAAAAACTTATTGTTGGTAATTCTACTATAAGTATGTATAGCAAGTAATTTTTTTTTTATAAAAATGTACTGCTCATATTTTTATTATAAAGATGTATATTTATACTTTAATAATGTTTGTGGGTGAGTGAGTGGTCACTATTTGCCTAGAGCTCTGGGCCCTAACAGGTACTACCATCCCGGGTCAGAGACGACCCTGGAACAAAAGCAATTGAGATGGTTCCATGCTCATCAAAATCTCAAATCCCCTTGCTGCTAGATGTAGTTTATTGTCAGGTTTGTCATGAGAGAATTATAAAACCGTATATATAACATTATAAATAGAATTATAAAACCGTATATATAACATTATAAATAGAATTATAAAACCGTATATATAACATTATAAATAGAATTATAAAACCGTATATATAACATTATAAATAGAATTATAAAACCGTATATATAACATTATAAATAGAATTATAAAACCGTATATATAACATTATAAATAGAATTATAAAACTGTATATATAACATTCCATATCAATGTGGAAAAGTATATAAGAGGAGAATTAGCTGGTCCCTCTAAGTCAAGAAAACCTAAAAGAGGAAAAGAAGAAAAATTATTTATGGTAGAACATACTAGAGAGAAATATTACTTCAAATTATCTCATTCTCATAATAAGATCAAATTCATAAAATTAATTTTAAATTTGGATGTGCAGATAGCATAGTAGTTATTGGATTGAAAAATAGACTTAATGGCCTACTCACTCACACAAATATCCATTTGTTTCAATACCATGTTCTGTCAGAATGTAGGTGATCATGCTTATATATATATATATATATATATATATATGATAACAATATATATTTTTATATCTCAAGAACAATTTAAAAAAAAAATGTATGACAAGAAAACTGTTTCCATTTTGTCATATATTTTTCACCAATAGTCAATAAATCAACTAAAGTGTATTTTTAAAAAAATCAGTCAGGCAGTAAAGCCACTAAAATGCAAGAACTACAAGGTGTGGAAGAATTAATAACTGGCACATTAATGGTAAGAGAAAAGAGTAATCAGGAGATCAGTAGATAACAGTTAACAATGCATTTAAATTTAAATTTTAGCAGATACAAGTTGGATGGAAAGCATGGATATGCAAGGGAGTTCCACAGGTAAGAAGTATGGAAAAAGAAACTGCTAGCATAAAACTTATGACTACATCTAGCCAGCTCAACTGTAAATTAATAAAATCTCAATGCCAGTTTAGTACTGATATTGGGGTGGAGATCGATTGTTGATAAGCACAAAGAATTTCACACTCCACCCACGTCTATTGAACAGGTGTAGAGGCTCATCCCTTGTTCCCTGTTTAGGATGTGCTTTCCGGCTTTCTCTTTTCCAATCTTTCCACATTTCTCTTTTGTTAATTTTTTTTCAATTGGAGTAGATAGACTGAACTATCGCCCGGTTCACACTCCACCCACGTCTATTGAACAGGTGCAGAGGCTCATCCCTTGTTCCCTGTTTAGGATGTGGCTTCCGGCTTTCTCTTTTCCAATCTATTCACTCTTACGTAGCCCCCTGCACACCAGTGGCCTTACCGCCTTGCTTGGGGTGATGTGATTAAAAAACAAAAAACAAAAAAAAACTTATGACTACATCTAGCCAGCTCAACTGTAAATTAATAAAATCTCAATGCCAGTTTAGTATTGTGATTTGACTTATTTGATTGCTTGACACATGAATTTCATTTCAAAATGCTCATCTGGATCAAAATTATTATCTTCATCATCGTTATTAATATTAATATATAGCTCTACATTAATGTTAGTTTAGTAGGTACATATGTTTGAATCAACATTCTTATTGATTTAATAAATAGTGATAATAATGTCTACCTGGCTGAATATAGCACAAGGAGTTTGTCCCTTTAGCTGAGCAGGTTCATGCTGACCTCAAAGTTTCATGAAGATATGCTTCATATAAACAAGAAAAAAACAGGAACTAGTGGCAAATCAGCCCAGATGAGTGAGAACATCATCACAGTGTTTGATATTGGGGTGGAGATCGATTGTTGATAAGCACAAAGAATTTCTCACTTTAACTGATTAGGTTCATACCAGCTTCAAAGTTTCATGAGAATACCGTTATGATTTTCTCACTCATCAGAGCTTGTTTGCCATTATGTCTCAGTTTTTTCTTGTTTCCTATCAAGTACTTTACGATAAAAAAACCTGCTTTCCAAAATATTTTTTATCAGCAAAACCACTGAAAAACTACCTTAGTACTAAATATTATCATACCTCAGCACTGTGTGTGTACGTGTGTGTTTGTGCAAATGTTCCCACTTATTTTTATTTAATAACCAAAGACTGAACATATAGCTTAAAAGTAATTTTTTACTGGAAACATTTGGTATTGTACACACTTGTCTCATTGCTGATATACTATCATGTCTGCTTGTAAAGAGAGTAGGTGTATTTTGGCAAACCCCTCTCCATATCTATCTTACCTAGCCATAGTGGAGCAGCAAAAAAATCATTATCTACATACTAATATACATAATGCTTGGCACATCAACTATGACCACTAAGAGACTTTTTTGTAAGACTTTGTTGTGCTTTGGATGAATAAGGCTCTTCTAACTGGACAAACTTCTAAAACCTATGCCACAAAAGTGGGCCGGCATGAGACACATATGTTTTGGTTGTTATTACGTTTATTTTTTTGTGAACATGTGTCTTTTCAGCCCACTAACTGATTTGCACATTTTCACAAATTGTGTGTCTATCTATCTATCTATATATCTATCTATCTATCTATCTATCTACACACATACACACTCCTGGTCAAAATCTTAAGACCAGATACAAAAGGGTTAAAAAAATATACATTTGTAAAACATTTACATTTAATTAGAAAATGTAACCAACACCTGGTTCCAAGAACTTCCAAGAAACATATGGACATGAAGAAGTCCAGGAGGAGAAATTAAGAACCAAATTGATTATATTACGATAAACAAGAGATTCAGAAATGCAGTTCTTCACTGCAAAGACTACCCAAGTGCTGAATTTGGAAGCAACCACCTACCAGTCATATGCAACCTAAGGATAAAACTAAGGAGATTAAAGAAACCTAAAACGGCACTAAAACTGCAGTACAATAGAGTTGTGAATTACTCGAACATGCAGAAAATGTATACAAAGAGAATGAAATTGAATTATGAAGGGCAAATTGGAAATGGAAGCTTAAAATGGGACGCACTAAGAGTAGCTCCAGTAACACCAGTGAAAGGACATCATTCCAAAGGAAAAACCACATCAGAAGAAAAACGAGTGAATCACCAAAGAGATTCTTGACGTGATGTAAAAGAGACACCAAAATTATGCCAAGACATGGAAAGAAATACAAAAGACTACAAAAGGAGATAAGGAGCAAATGTAGACAGGCTAAAGAAAGATGGCTCAATGACAAATGCACCAAACTAGCGAGACTGAACACAACAAATAACAGAGATTTGCATAAATAAATAAAAGAACAGACCAAAAGACCTGCTCAGCAACAGGATGTATAAAAGCAAAGGACGGTACACTAATATTAAAAAAAGCAAAAATACTTCAGAGATGGAACAAGTACATCAGAGATCTCTTCTATGACAAGAGAGAGCAACCAACAATACACAAAAATATGGATGGAGGAGAAATATTAAAAACCAAAGTGGAATCAGCAATGGCTAAATTGAAGAGAAACAAAGCAGCAGGACCAGACGGGGTTGTAATAGAGATGATGATGTCCTTAGAAGGCTTTGATGTGGACAGGCTTACAGAAATTTTAAACAAAATCTATAGCAGCAGCAATAAACCGAAGGACCTAACTAGATCAATTTTTATAGCACTACCTAAGAAGCCAGGTGCAAAGGAATGTGAAATCCACCGAACAATCAGTTTAACATAACAAAACTCATCATCTGGATTCAGAATCGGCCCAGAAATAGGACAAGAACAGCGTGGCTTTGTAAAAGATACCGGAAGAAAGAATGCAATATTCATGCTCAGAAAGCTATCTGAAAGAACAATACAAATGCAGCAGGACCTTTATCTGTGCTTTATAGACTACACAAAAGCGTTCAACAAAGTACACCACAAAGACTTGATAGAGATGCTTGAGAACCTTGTTATTTTCAGAAAAGATGTTAGGAAAATCAAGAATCTATATTGGCAGCAAACCACTCTTGTATGAACAGGAATCAAACTCAGCAGGTATATGAAAATGTAAAGGGGCATAAGACAAGGATGTGTTTTCTCACCTGATCTATTCAACCTGTACAGTGAAGCATGTATGAGAGAAATAAACCTTTGCTAGGATTTGTCATTAGCAGCAACAATCTTAATAATATAAGATACGTGGATGACATGGTGCTGATAGCAGACATGGAAAGGAAAATGCAGAAGGTAGCGAAAGAAAGCAAGAAGAAAGAACTGAACATAAACTTCAAGAAAACTGAATTTATGGTCATCAGCAACAAAAAAAAAGAGCCCAATATGCCAACTACAAGTCAGAGAAACTAAAATAAAACAAGTGAAGAAATTAAAAATTAAAATACTTGGAAAATGTTCTGATAGAGGATAAAAAGTGAGACGTTGAGATCCAAAGACGCATTGGCATGACCAAGGACACATTTCAGAAGCTAACCAGATTATTCAGAAACAGGAAAATCTCATTAGAAACAAAGAAAAGAGTGCTGGATTGCTATTGGATATCTATCCTTCTGTATGGCAGTGAATGTTGGACAATCTCATTAAGGATGAAGGAGAGGCTTGAGCAGCAGAAATGTGGTTTCACAGGAGGATGCCATGGATGGAGCATGTGAGCAACAATGATCTGCTGGAGAGGATGCAAATGAGAAGAAAACCCATACTTAACATCAAGAAGAAAGAGATGAGGTTCCTGGGACACATAATGAGGAAGGAGGGCCTGGAGAATTTAATACTAACAGAACAGAGAGAAGAAAAGTGGGACAGGGGAAAGCAGTGCAAGAACTACTTGATAGGTCTGAGCAAATGGATGGGGGAGTGGGGTTTGGAAAAGATACCAAGAAAAATATATTGAAAGTGACAAAAGACAGAACAAAGTGTAAGCCCATGATTGCCTATGTCTTGAAGGGACACAGCACATGAAGAAGAAGTTTATCAAAAAACAAGAGAAAAAATTTTAAGGCTTTAACTGATTAATTTAAACAAACATTGAAAAAACATTTTTTTGATTGGTCATAAAGATAGGATAATGTAAATAAAAATAGAAAATACAGAACAAATAAGTCACAACGACAATTTAATATTCAGTATATCCTCCATTTTGGTGAATTACTTCAAAAATGTGCTTTAACATAGTCATTATTAACTTCTGTATTAGGTGCATAAACTGCAGCCTGAAGAGTCTCCACTATTTCAAATTGTAATCCATGTTTATAAACATTTTTTACTATCCATCCCAAACATTTTTGATTGGGTTTAGATCTCAAGAGTGCTGTGGATGGCTCAAAAGTTAAATGTTGTTTTCCATAAAAAACTCCTTTGACCTTAACTCGTTGTGGATTGCAGCATTGTCCTGTTGAAAAATCCAGTTTTCTACACATAGATGAGGGTCTTTCGTAATTAGCAATGCCTTTCTTAACATGTCAGTTTAACTAGCAGCTATTTAATGACATTTTACCTCCTGTAACTCAAGAGTTCCATTGTATGAAAATAAACCCTAGACTATAATTGATCTACCTCTACTGTGTTGTGTTGAGAAAATTTTTTGGAACATCTTATATGGCCCATATGGGCCATCAAGTTTGAATTTTTTCTCATCTGAAAACATTACTTTCTTCCATTTATCCACATCCCAAGTTTGATAATCAGAAACAAATTGTAAACAGCTGGTTTTATGCTGAGGAAGAAAGCAAGGACTCTGCAGCCATTTGACATTCTTAAACCCCTTCTTGTTTAAATGCCTTGTAATTGTTCAAGAGTTGCATTCAACATCTATATTTGCTTTTATCTGATTTGATGTTAAGTTTGAATCTCTTAATTTCTTGCATCTGTATAGAGATGGTGAGATTTTATTAGGGCAACCGCTTGAGTTTTTAAAAACAAATGCATCCAGATTTTAATTAAGTTAGCAGTGACAGTTCTGTTATGGACAATTTCATTTTCAATGACTTATTGCAAAGACCACGTCATTGAAGTTCAAAAATCTTGCCCTGTTCAAACTTTGTTAAAATTTTACTTAACCATTTTAAAATCTGAAATTTAATACTGGAAATGAGCTAAGCAGATGTCTATGCACCTGAAGCTATGAGCACATTGACTAGTTCTAAAATTTTTATCCAGTAATTTTTTTTCACCCATGGACTTATCTTTATGACTAACAAAAAAAAAAAAATTTTCAATGTTTCTTTAAATTAATTAAAAGCTTAACACTTTTACTTGTTTATTGAAAAGCTACATTTTCTTATTAAATATAAATGTTTGACAAATATATATATCAATTAAAGTAACAGTAGTTTATATTTTTTTTACCTTTTTGTATTTGGTCTTAAGATTTTGACCAGGAGTATATATATATATATATATATATATATATATATATATATATAATGATTGATTTTGTTTTAATCCTTGTCTAGATTGAATATGTGAGTAACAGCTTTAGACTGAGTAGGTAAGGTATATATGAGTAAGTGGTTTGCCAAAGTGTTGATTCTCATGTCCACATTGTCTATATCTATCTAGCAAGCTCACAAGCTCATACAAGTGTATATATATATATATATATATATATATATATATATTTGTTTTACAATTTTCCATCTAATTACCCACCATATATATATATATATATATATATATATATATATATAGTCATCTGTAGACGGATCTGTTTCACTGTATCACAGCTCATCAATATGGTTAGACACACACACACACATATACACTATATATATATATATATATATATATATATATATATATATATATATACACACTATATACACACACATTTTTTTTAATCAAGCAAGGTAAGTGATAAAAGCTACTAAGATGCAAGGGCTTATTGAAAGAGAAAGAAACAGAGAGGACAATAAGTGAGCAGTATTCAAGGAAACAGACGACAACAATTGTTGCTGATTTTAAATCTTTGAAAATCGTAGCTAACAGTAAAGCAAGAATCCAGGAGAGAATTCCAGAAACAAAAGGTTCAGGAGAAGAAATTATTTGGTTAGAACTTACAGTTACATCTAACAATTTCAACAGTAAAATTATGAGATCTGTCAGTCTAGTAAATTTGCGAAAGTCATGATACCAGAGAAGAAAGCTTATCAGAATAATTACAATTACATAACAAAATTTATGATCATTTGCATCATTTAATGCTTGCCACAGAAAGTATTTAAGTAATCCTTTGGACAAACCGCTTTCTATTATCTACCCTTCCTACCTCAGCAGTAGCATGAAAAATAGAAACGTTATAGTTATGCATCTTTGTAATCAGTAGTTATTTTACCAGTTAAAAAAAAAAATGAAGAAATCAGTCATTTTCTGTTTTATTATGTCTGCAATTTAAATTTTTCTTTTTTTGCTTCACTTTTATTTTTTTTAATATTTACCAATTTTCAGTGTTATGCAGTTTTCAATTTTTATCTTTTATAATATTTTTAGGCCCATGAGCATCACCACTAAGAGGTTAGATGTATGTGTGAAGTGAAGCAAACAGGTCATTGCCACCCCTTCTTCAATCAACACTTTATATTTACACTGAATAAATGATAATATTGATATACTGTTGTTTTATATAACCTGAAAAAAATCGTTATCGTCATCATCATTGTCATTGTTGCTAGTAAGAAATATTATGAACATGTCTTTTTGCCACTTTGCTTTTAAAAATATCAGTGAATACCCATCTCCACACTGTCTCTACTGACAATCAACTTGGATTCAGGCTTATCCAAGTCATCCACAATATCTACATTCTCTAATGCCATTGTTTTATTTTCTCGTACTCCTACCCTGTTAGTGTTAACAGTTTGCAATCGTGTGCATTTTATTATGTCAACAGACACCACCGATGACAACATTTTGCAGGTGTTTGCATCTATATCAAATTGTCAACAATTACTAACTCCTACCTCTGACCCATAACAGTTACTACATTTTGCATGAATATTTCATACACAAAATGTAACAACTGTTATGGGACAGAGGTAATATCATTCACTGTTTCTTTAGACGATTAATTAATTAAATAATTAACCTGGAATCATGCACATTATTAATTATTTATCATCGGATCGGCAATTACTAACATCCTGTCTGTAGTATCAATGGTCTCTAGCAATAATTTTGCACCGGACCTAAATTCAGTAATATCAATTTTGTATATTAATAGAAACTATGAGTAATTTTTTTCATGCTTTTCATAGTCAAAAATAGTAATTATAGTCTTGTGCTGAGAACAAATAGCATTCATTTTATAGAACATCAATTTTATGTTACTTGCACACCAAGCAATATCATGTATTTTGTATTTTTTGCAATCCAAGGTTTTTGCATTTCTTCTTTCATTATCAACAGTTGTTTTATGTTTTATTAAATCAAAATTACTTTCTCCATTTTCAGTAACTAATAGAAATACTTCATTATCGCACAAATAAATGGTAATGTTATATTTGAATAAATTCAGGCTGTTGGTGTGGTGTTCAAGATCATTTTAAAAACTACAGAAAAATATTAAATGAAAAGATATAAAATATTATATTATTATAATTAAGTTTTGCTGCTACCACTTCTTCTTTAATATGTGTGTATGTGTGTGTTCCAAACACATTTTGTTAAATAATATTGACAAGTTCTGTCTATCATTTTCTTATAAAATTTTTCATATTTCCAAATTAGTTGTTTATGGTGTCAGTAAATTTGCTAAAGTTCATATTTGTTTTTATATTTTGTGGGGTGAATTTACTAATAGCATAAAGAAATCTAATTCGAAAATATGAAAAAAATTGATGTACAGAACTTGTTGATATTATTCAAATGTAGATGCTTGAAAGAATTATTACTACCAAAATACATATATATATATATAGATAGATAGATAGATAGATAATATTATGCATATATATTCATTTGATTTTATATATATCTATATATATTTTATTGTTTTTAAATATATATGCTTTTTATTTTTATAATATATATATTTCATAATAATAATAATAATAATAATTATATATATATATATATATATATATATATATATATAGATAGATAGATAGATAGATAGATAGATAATATTATGCATATATATTCATTTGCTTTTATATATATCTATATATATTTTATTGTTTTTAAATATATATGCTTTTTATTTTTATAATATATATATTTAATAATAATAATAATTATATTATAAATATATATATATATATATATATATATGTCTTAAAAGTAGTACAAACTAATAGTTTGACAGGCCACTGTAGGGATTTACTTTATTAAGAGTGCTCGGTACTTAGTAAAACATTCTATATGGCTATATCTTTATTATAAGTTTATAATAAAAACATAGTTTACTGCAGCACAAGAGCCATTGTGTTTTGGTACTATCTTATTAGCACCTTGTGTTGCGGTAAACTATGTTTTTATTATGAGCTTAAAACAAAAATATTACCATAGTGGTAATATTTTCATTTATCTTAAAAACTATGTTATTATAAACTTATAAAAAAAATATTACCATAATGGCTATATTTTTATTATAAGTTTATAATAAAAACATAGTTTACTGCAACACAAGGTGCTAATAAGATAGTACCAAAAACACAACTGTTCCTGTGCTGCAGTAAATTATGTTTTTATTATAAACTTACAATAAAATATTACCATATATAATGCTTTACTAAGTATTGAACGGCCTTAATAAAGTAAATCACTACAAACAGTAGGCTGTCAAACCATTAGTTTGTAGTACTTCTAAGATATATATATATATATATATATATATATATATATAATTTTTCATAATGAAGATTTTCTTTTTTTATAATATATATTTTTTCCTTTATTTAAGTGGTTGTTTACCCAATGCAATACCAAAGAGTCACTCAACATAAAGATTTACTGAGTAAAGTTTTTATAAAAGCTTAAAAGGTGGAAGTAAGTACATATTATGAAGATATGCAGAACAGACAATGGTTGACTTTACATATGAATAAGATTATCATGATCAAGAAGCAACCTCTCAGGAGAGTGATCCATAAAGAAACAGTTCTGGGTAAGTTATCTTAGTCGAACTTCCTCCTTACCAATAGAAGATAAAGGGTATCTTTCAACCCTGTGTATATCATATGGCAGACCTCCAGACATACTCACTCACACACACACACAAACACATATATAGCAGCCAACTAAATTATTGCTGACCTCCAGCTTCAATCATAAAAAAGGACCTAGTATCACTAAAAGAAGAAAGCAAAAAGCCGGAACAAATAAAATCAGACATGACTTTAAAACTGCAACAGTATGTCCTACTATAGAAAATGATGAAAAATTATATATATATATGTGTGTGTGTGTGTGTGTGTGTGTGTGTGTGTGTAGGGGGAGAAATAATGAAAATTATATATATTTGTATGTATGTGTGTGGAAAATATGCAAATTATATATATATATATATACATATATATATATATATATATATATATAGTAAATAGTGATTATATATATATATATATATATATAGTAAACAATGAATATATATATATATGTGTGTGTGTGTGTGTGTGTGTAAAATAAATGAAAATTATATATATATATATATAGGAAATAGTCAATATTATGTATAGATAGATAGATAGATAGATAGATAGATAGATAGATAGATAGAGAATATAAAATGAGTGAAAGATCTTTTTCTTTTGTTAAATCAGTAAGTCATAATCAGAAATGTACTACTATACTACAGACAATGGCTTCGGACATTGTGATAGCAGCAGGTTTGAAAGCTAATTCGTCAGTACATTACTTAGTGTTAGCTCGATAGAATATAGAAGAAGCCACGGGGATTATAACAAAACAAAACAAATGTAATAACTCTCCCCATCACTACCACGGAAAAAACAAGACAGAACCCAGTACGAGAATAATAACTAGAAAGAAAGAAAGAAAGAAAGAAAGAAAGAAAGAAAAAGAATGAAATAAAAACGTCCCTTTGGCTCAATTTTTGATTACTTAACAATTTACAATACTGGGCTACTGCTGCAGTTACTAGTACTACTACAACTGCTGCTGCTACAACTGCTAGGGTATATATGGTAGGAGCACTTGTACTTCATGATGCTGGCATCGTAGCACCTTCACTCTTCATGATAACAACAGCTTCTGATGCAAGGTAGCAGCAGCTGCAACAATGGAGGAGAGAGGAGAACATTAGCACAGTACTAAGGACACTGCTACTAACAACAAACATTCTTCGACCTACCCTACTGTGCTCTTTTTTTTGATTCCCCTAATTTCACACACACACACACACACACACACACACACACACAAATATATCTTTGCTTTTCCAAACCAAAGGATCTAGATGCAGTAGCATGTTCATGAACACTCACTCACAAATCTCTCTCTCTCTCTCTTTCTTTCTCTCTATGTATACATTGTTGTTTTTGTTTCCATCAGAGAAATATACAGATACATACATACTTCTATTTCATTTATTTTCTCCTCATAAAAAATACATGCAAATTCAGAGGTTCTGAAGACAAATCTGTTTGAACACATATATGCAAAAACTATGCATATGCATACTTACATTGCAAATATGCATACCAAAGATTTTAAAATGCACTTATATATATATATATATATATATATAGATAAAAATGCAGAGCTATATAGATCACTGTGCAATTTCATTTGCATGCACATTAAACTATCAGCTGTATGCATGTATAGACTGCTTATATATGTACAGACACACAGACAGACAGACACACACACACACACACACACACACACACACACACACACACACATATATATATATATATATATATATATATAAAGTATTAGAGTGAGTGCTGGTGGTAATAAAACAGTGTTTGATGCATAATAACAGAGCTAAAATTTATATTATATATGTAAAACAAAGTATCGTCAGTGTTGATATTTGCTTATTTCATAGCATATGCACCCTTAATAAAATATGTATGTAAGGAATATTTTCTCAAAAAAGATTTAGAGACAAACTCTGTTATTTGTGTATTTAATGAAGAATTCTTGAGATATCTAAAAATCCTAAATTTTAAAATGATATCTGTCTGATTGTGTTTTTATTCAGTTTATTTTGGTGTCTCCCACTCAGCTGAATGCATCAATTTGTTATGACATGGAAAAATAAGGACACTTAATTTGGAATTAATATGGATGCTAGTGTTGAATATGGAAGATTTTTTTTCCCTAAAAAATTCTGATATCTTTTATTAGCTTCCTGAACAGAAGACGACACTTGGCTAAAAGAACAAACATCTTTAACAGATTGGTTGTGATGTACAATCTGTGACTGAGTGCATGCAGCAGACCAGTTTGCTGATCAATTCAAAATCTTCTGGGTTAAGTTTACAACTGTGAGAGGAAAATCATTTTCTCGCAGATTTTTTTATTTTTATTTTTTAAATTTAGTCAACAATTACTTTTAAGATAAGATTAAACATACTGACAGCTAATTGCAAATGACAGTCACATAAAAATTACTGACAATCGTTTTCTTTTTCCTTCCACTGTGGTCATTTTCCAAGAATCAAATGTAAACATTGTTTTGTATAGATATCATCTTATTCCATTATTATTTCTGATAGCACCTCTCAATTTTCATCTAAGTCATATGTTATACTCAGGATGACTTTCTACATATAATTTAATTTCCTAGAATTCTGAATCATTATGGCTGATTTCTCAGTATTTTTCTCTCAGTTATATAGTCTGTTAATAAAGTTTTGATATATTACTAGTAGAATATCCATAAGAAATTACAGGGTTATTTATATAGTGATAGACACCTGTGTCTCAAATCAGAGTATCTGTTTTTGCTTCCTAACATTTTTAGGATCTGTTCACTCTATGAAAAATGGTGAAAACACACACACACACACACACACACACACACATATATATATTTATTCATTTTTATTACTTTAAACATTATATTTAAAGGATACATGCTTTTGAGTAGATGTCCTGTTTTTTAAACAGTGTTAATTATATCTACCAGTCTGTGCATTCAATAATTTCAATAAAGAAAACATGCCCTCTGGCCAAGTTTTAACAAGCATCCCCCTTTTATAGCAGAAAGTATCATCTGATCCATCATCATTTAGATTGTTTGTTCATAGAGAGCTCCAGAATCCAACAAAGTTCAATTGCCATTTTAAGGAATGCACATCCTTCAGTTGTCCTTAAATGCCCATAAATATATATATATATATATATTCAAGTATCCAGAGCAGTAGATGAAAAAATACTGTTTAAATTAAATGGAGCATTTACTCAAATATAAAAAAATAACATTTAAAGTAATAAAAATGTTGGATTAAAAACTAAAATTCATTAATTCTTTATATGTATATTTGTTTTGCACACTTTTTCTGGTTTCCTGGTATAATTTGAACATAAATTGCCCGACCATATCAGCGCAAATAATGAATTATGAAAGCAAGAGACACTCAGAAGATATTTGGCAATTTATATCTATATATGCATTGTTTGCTTTGGCAGTTTTGAGTGTTCTTTACACACATCAGTGGGTATCATGTTACCTTTTTTTTTTTCATATATTGCATCTTGATGTGCCTGTGATGTTTTAACATTATATATATACTCTTTTTTACAACTTATGTTCAAATTCTTAGTCAAAAGAAAAGAGACCAAAAAATGAAATTATCAAAGATTAACATAAAAATCTGTTATTACTTATTGGCTTCTAAAATGATACAGTATTGATTCTAGGTTTATAAAAATTTTATATTAATTAATATATCCAGTGATATTGATGTGCAGATGGTGTTATGGATAATGGTTTGAAATAAGAAATAAGAGCTAAATTTGAATTCCTCCAGTGGAATATGGAGAGAATGAGGGTGGTCAAGACAAAACTGGGACAATCTTCATTCATGGGTTAATTTGAAATTAACTTAAATTCTCTTATAATCTCATGCCATTTAGTGTACCATGCTGAATCCTTATATGATAGTATTTTTCCCATCTTTAAATGATGTGTAACAGGTTGCACTAGGTTATGTGGTATTACCAAAAGCAGCAAACCAATTTAGAAATGTGTGTCGATACATTTCCCAGCAGTGTGGGAAGCGAAGTAAGCCAAGTTCAAAATCTGGTTGAGTTTGTTTTAATCACAGTGCAATAGTACTTTGAGAAAAGGCATGAATCCATTTTCTTTTATCTATGGGTTCAATAGTAAGGAAGAATAGAATCTCTGGCCTTGGTTAGCAACCAGTCTAAGAGAAAGAATTTTTCTCATTAGAATCCATCTTACACATTTATGAATCTACCAGATGTCTGTTGCCATATCTGATCTAGTTCTGTTAATGTGCATCTTGAGATTCTTGACAAAATCCAGAGAAGGGTTTACAATACAAATGATCTTGACCAGGCATCTCATATCCAGTCACTTTCTCACTGATGTGACGTGGCTTTCCTCTGTCTTAATATTTCCATGATAACTGTATGGAAAAGCATTTTTTCCTGGTACTGCAACTACATGAATTTCAGTGTGCTACTAGATTGACAAGTAGAAATCACCTTTTTATTATTGAACTATCTAAATGTAACAATCACTTCTATTCTAACAGTTTTTTTTCTCACACTTCTCACCCATGGAACTTCCTTCTGATTTCTTTCTTCCCTGATAACTACAATCTTCAAAGATTTAAATGCAATGTCAACTACCATCATTTTTAAGCCTTTTCCTTTTTTGCACATTCCTCAATCCTCCCTATTTTCAATCTTCTTATTCTCATTCACTTTCACTCTCAGTAGCCCCCTTCATTCTAGTGGCACTGTCACCTTGCTTGGAGTGAAACGATTAAAAACAACAAAGAAGAAAACTGAACTAAAATTATTTGAGCATACATGTGCTGTTAAGCATAAGAAAAGCATTCCTTTTGCTTAATATTAGCCTACCCATTCATTGTAACTGATCCTCCACTAAGTTTTGTCAGGCCCTACCTTATGAAATAACGTGGGTCTGGACCTGTGCAACACTTTCTTTAATGTGCAAAGTCTTTTCAGAACATGAACAATAATGGCTCTCTACAACTTTCTTTTTTTTTTGTACCTCTCAGCAATGTTTGTCTCCTTATTATTGCTCCTAGTCCCTGTTTTGCCCTCTATATACACAGTTTATTAAGAAGGTTAATCAATGTTTTCCTGTACTCAATATGTCCTGTGAATATTAATTTCTCTAAGCCATCTCTTCTCATGTGTTTAATAAATTTCAACTGTCTTTCTTATTCTAATTAAGTGTCCTTTTTGTTCCTATTTTCTTTAAAACTTCCTCACTGCTTACATTTCCCATCCATGATATTCCCAGCAGTACCATTCTGTAGAATCATATCTCTGTTGCTTTAGGTCTCTTTTTATCTGAGAGGAAACTGTTCAGTATTCATTGCCACAGAGGAGGAATGGTACATAACAGTCCAATTTGTTTCTAGTTAAATTTTCCTATTTCTTAATACTTTGTTTAGCTTTTGGAAGACATCTTTTGCTATTTTAATGTGTCTTTGGATTTCAATGACATATTTTCCATTGCCTGTTACTCAACTACTCAGATAATCAAATTTCTATATTTGCTTGATACTAATCAAATTCATAGATAACATCTTGGGCTTTCCCTTTTGCTAAAAGGTCAACTCAGGCACACATGGTTTATTCTTGAAAAAGAACTATCAGCATCTTACGGGATAGATGATGATGATGATGATAATGCTACTACAATGAATATGTTGATGATAATATAAATAATTGTTAATATCTGTTAATTTGTTATTTATTTGTTATTTGGAGATTAAGGAAGCTACAAGTTATCTGCCATTTAAAATAATCCCAATGTTACATCCACTCAATTTGTTTAAGTTGCTGAAAAACTAAATAAGTCCGTTTTTATTGTGTATCTTTTTTTAAAGATTGAACTGGGTCAGATTTATTGTGATTTTATTGTTATTTAGAAATGGATGTAGAGTAACTACATTTTAACATTGACATTCATGAATGAGATTACTCAGTGATTATCAGTGAGGAAGGATTGTAGTGTTTGACTTGAAGTTAATCCCATTCTTAATATGAATGGGTCTTCCCCTAGGCTAGGATTAGCCTGAAACAAAATCTTTATTGTTTTCAATTTGAAAGTGAAGTGAAAGACTTGAACTGGAATTAAGCTTTGATTTATTCTATCCTTTCCAGTAATTTCTATCCTCTTTCACCACTTATGGGCATTAGCACACACCCACCCACCCACCCACCCACCCACCCACATATTTGTCAAAATTTAGTATATTTATGGGAGAAGAGTGTTCAGTGTTAGAGACAGAGTTCAATACAATCTTCAAAAGAAATTTTATCTGAAGAGCAAATTGAAGCTCAAAACTGAATTACAATGAAGTGCTGATCCTTATTTTCAAACTGTATATATCTATTTGTATAGATAGATCTCTCTCTCACTCTTTCTCTCTCTCTATCTCTCTCTCTATATATATATATATATGTGTGTGTGTGTGTGTGTGTGGATGACAATATTTACGCTCTCACACCCTGATTGAGCACTCTGGAAGAATGGTAGTCTTTGAAAAACAGTAGCTACTCTAGCAAATACGCATCGTTTATCCAGCAATGAATTAGAACACTCTCAGCTATTGGGCATGTATAATGATAATATATGTGCTAAAAAGTCTGCCTTCTTCTAGCGAGCGCCCATTGGTCAGAGGTAGAATCACTGACTGATGTCAATTCAGTCAGGTTTCAATTCTGGGTTAAAAACAATCGGAGTCTAACCGTACTGATGAGCTGTGATACAGCAAAACAGATCTGTCTGCGGATGACTATATATATATACACACAGAGACATAGATAGATATATTCTTTGAAATTTGTTATATTTGTGATAAAAAACACTTAAAATTGAAGATTGATGATTGACTGTTTTTTTCCCCCCCACAGCTTATCAATCCTTTGTGTGTCATTTAAAGCTGAAACATATTTCAGATTGTAGGAGGCTACTTAGAGTCCCCAACCTAAGTACTGACTGGAACTGAAGCTGCTTTATTGTGATTAAATGGGAACTAGTCTTTTCAGTGTGATTTTACCATAGGCTTAATATTGGAAATAGATGCACCGGAATAATAAGTATTCAATTCCTACCATGAAAAAAACCAAAAAAAAAAAAACCCCAAAAAAACAGGTTATTGCATTATTTAGTGATACATGTAGTAAATATTTATCTACATTCTGCAGACCTCAGGGATACTGTAGATAACATGCAAAAATGATTCAGTAGTTCACAAGGAAAGTGAACTATATTCTGTTATTCACAAGGAAAGTGAACTATATTCTGTTATGCCTTGAGAGATTTCCAGCATTGTTATAAGAATGGTAAAGAAGCAGCCAAGGATTACTTGTAAAGATTTGGAAGAAGGTTTCCAAGCATCATGAAAAACAGTGCCAGGAATACATTCAGCAATCATGATTTGTAATCTTGTTGACCAAATAAACTAACACTTCTGAAAAAATATCATGGACGGAGGCACAGTTCAGTTTACTAAGAATCATTCATGAAAGTCAAATACATTAGGCTTATGATCACATCACTAGTTCCTCTATGATCATGAAAATAATGGTGAGCCTGGTCAGTACCTAGATGAGTGACAGCTTGAGAATACCAGGTGCTGTAAGTTTGGATTTATGGATGGTTTAATTGATACTAGCTTAAAATTGTTAATTGGAGAGCCAACTTCCAATTCCTTTTGGGTTCATTATATTCACTGATGCAAATACCCTTGGGAAAGGTATGAATCCACCCTCCATGAAAATGTATCATTCAATCTCTTGACCTGAATATAATTAAAAATTTGTGCCTATTAATAATTTGAATGAACTGAAGAAGATCTGCCATGAAGAGTGGTTCAAAGATAATGTCTACTAAAAGGAAGTAACTGGAAGCTGCCATTAGGAAGAAAGGTTATTCCAAAAATTATTAGCCTCTGTTTGAATCTGCTTTCTATCAGTTATTGAATAAATTTTGGCTTTATTTTTTAAATATATCTTTTATAATTGTATATAAAAGTATTTGTTGAAATTTTTGCTCCAATTTAGTATGTTAATAAACTTATATATGGTGAAATTTTGAAACAAATTCAATACATATTGGTTAATAGCCTAATAGATTCCTTTTATGATATATTTACTCCACCACCTCCATTGCACACACACACACACACACACACACACACACACACACACACACACACACACACAAAAGGAGTGTTGGGTATTATTTTTGCCATTTTAAATTTTGCACAAATACATTGTCTTTGATTTTGTTGACTGCATAGTATAGCAGGATCAGTTGAGCAGCATCTGTGAAAAAAAGACCACCACAATACAATTCCCTGCACCATAAATTTGGAAATAGCATTCTGTACTGCTTGGCATTTGCACCAGAAGCTGCAATAAGTACATTTCAGATTGTTTGGGTGTCAATCTGATTACAGTGCAAATAATTCAGAAAGAGTTGGATGAATCTAATGGTGATTACAAAGGTGTTTTGAGTAATCACTAGTAATGTAGATGTTATGCTTCCATTCATTTTCCCACAGGGCCTCAGACTCAACATGGAGGCCTACATCAAGTGTCTTGAGGAGATAGTGCTGCCCTGGTTAAAGAGGTTGGATGCTGGAAAAACCTATGTCTGGCAAGAGGACTGCACCTTGTCACACAAGCAGTCATGGCTGTCAGACAATTTCTGTGACCACATCACCCCTTAAAGTTGGCAACCTCCTTGATTATGTGTGAGGCACAGTTGAGTGAGAGATCAAAAAAACTCTTTGTAACACCAACGATGAACTGAAGGCAAGAATTATGGCAACATTAAACAACTTAAACAAGAAGGCTTCCTAGAAGAGATGTAAAAGATTTTGAAGCTGTCTGGAGGTTGTGGTTGAAGTCAATGACAATTTTATTGAATAAATTTAAACTTTAGTATTTCAAGAGATTTTTGTGTACTTTTGGTAAATATAAAAATGAGATGCCAGTGTTATTTTCTTGTTTGGGTAATTTAGATGACAATCCACCCATCGCACTATATATATATATATATATATATATGCATGGAGATTGAAAAGTAATTGCCCATTTAAAAAATACTTATATTTTACTAATATGAGAGAAAAGAGGTTGTATTTGAAATTCGATATGGGCACCCGATTTTGCTACCAGCTTCTTGAGCCACCCAGAAATCATGTCAACTAAATTTAGCAAGAACTCTTGTGGTATAAAAGACATAACTTCTTGTATTTGCTCAAGTTCTTTCAAAGTCTTGGTTTGGTATAATAGACATGCTTTTTTAAATAAACCCAAAAGAAAAAAGTCAAAGGGTGCTAAGTCATACATAAAATAGAGAGTTACTTTTCAATCACCCTGTGTGTGTGTGTATATATATATATACACACATGTGTGTCTGTGTGTGTGTATCTAAAAACTAACATCATAGATTTCAGAAGAAAACTCATTGAAAGGCAAATTAAACTTGCAATAGAAGAATAAAACAAACTCTATATGAACACAAGGAGATCAAGGATAAATTAAAAACTAAAACAGACACAACACTAATTCAAAAAAGACGTGTGAGAATGATATATTTACAAATATGAATCAGAAATCAGAAAAATGATTGAAAACATCAAGAAAGTAAATAAAACAATCAACAAGTAACTTTCATTGTTTTTAATCAAATGTGCATAAATGAAAAGTTGCTTCCAAAATACACCCAATTTATACACTGCTTATATACAACACTTTAAAATTTCCCTTCTCTGATTTCATGCGCCTATGGCTTAGTGGGTAGCAACGCCGACTGACACCAAATCAGTCGAGTTTCGATCCTGGCGAAAAGCAAGTGGATGTGTCTAGCCACACTGATGACCTGTGATACAGCAAAACAGACTTGTATGTGGATGACTAATATATTATGCTCTCATTACAACTGAGCTCTCTAGAGAAGAAAATTTTAAAAACAGTTTCCACTTCTGTGATATAAGCATTACTCTTCAGAAATGAATTGAGTTCTTTTGATGACTGGCATGTGCATACACTGCTTATATACAACATGTTAAAATTGCCCTTCTCTGATTCCATGCACCTATGGCTTAGGGGTAGCGACGCCAACTGACACCAAATTGATTGAGTTTCAATCTCGGCCAAAAGCAAGTGGATGTGTCTAGCCACACTCATGAGCTGTAATACAGCAAAATAGGCTTGTATGTGGATGACTTATATATATATTGTACTGTTAATAATTGTATTGTTGTTGGTCAACAACAACAAAACTCAAAGAAATCTATTGTATGTAATGCAGTGTGTTAACTGATCATCTAAAATTTGGATGTGATTTAATGTAAGGTTTCTTTTTATTGGTTGACTATTATTCTTGCCAGTCATAATTGGCCCTATTCTTACATTATATGTATGCACCGGCAGTTTACATGTTCCACCAATATCAGTCTTGAATTCATTTGGTCAAGATCTATTCTTAATATATTTGTCTAAGAGGAACTTTGAACAGTTGCCATCTTAAAGATAGAGTGCTCCATCTTTTTGGACACAGCAATCATTCATGATCAACTGGTGTTAAATTCTGTTGTTATCCTGTAGGTGTCACAGCTACTTAACCTCTTCACCTATTATATCCCATATATATATCATATGTATGAGTCAGTTTCTAGAGGACAGCATAGGTAAAACCATTCAGGGTACTGCTTCTGTGTCTAATATTTTGGCACGTCAGTTCACACACACACACATGTTGAAAATATTGATAAAATCTGGCAGAATGATTAAATAAGGCACAAGTAGGAAATCTTTATAAATTTGATATAATTCAGTATTTATTTCGGGTTATCAGAAATTTTGGAAGAGGCGTTATGATTCAATTTTGAATTCTGTATTATTTTGATTTTATAGCCTGTATCAATGTGGCGTTAGTGTATGTATCGTTTTTTATAATTCTATGTCTGTTTTCACTGATTATGCATATGTCATGCATACTTTATGGAATCTTTGTTCATTTATAATTATTGAAATTTAAATGTAATTTTTGAGCATATTAAAGATTATATTCATTAATGTATTTTAACTGTATGCTAAATATGGTGAATGTTAAAAATAAATGTTGCAAGGTTATATGTACAAATTTAAAAAAATATTATTTATTGGTTCCTTATATATATATATATACTTGAACCTCCCTTGAATGACTAGTATATTAAATGGTTAGATTCAGTAATCTTTGTTTTTCATTTGAATGTATACTGACTTGGTATGGTTATCAATTGCAACCCCTACTGAAGATTGAACTGTCACATTTTTAGAAAAGTGATCTCCTTTCAATTAACAGTGCTTTTCTTCCATCAAGCAGATGCAAGATGTGATCTTATAACAACAGTATGCCTTCGTACACAACACCATCTTTAACAACTACCACACATTAAAGAGGTGGGATATTTTTGGCTCTGGATTTAATCCCCTAATATTTACAATACCAAGACCTGAATCACATCACAAAGATATGACGTCTACCATCACTTCCAGTACCTTGTGTTCAAAAGATGGTTCATACTTGAATCATATTAAAATCATATAACCTCTAACATTGTTTTGAGTACCTAGTTTCCCAAGATTACTCATTAATGCCTGAATCACATCAAAATGATATGACATCTGCCATTGTTTCTACTATCAGGTATTCCACAGCAATCTCCAATCAACGTACTCACCAGGCTCAAGCTGCTTAATTTCACATATCTGTATACTCATTATTAAGCATTTTATTTTAAGGCTTGTTTATATTTACTTGTAATAGATGTAATAGGCTAAATGACATATCTTCATTAACTTTTTCAGAATATTTGATATAAAGAATTATCATTATTGTTATATGCTATGTAATGAAGCTCAACATATTCATCTCAGTTTGTATTTCAACTTTTCTATCCGGCCTTCTTTGAGCATCTGCTTTTATGCACAGTAATAATTTTGAAGTAAAAGAATTTTTCATAGAAGTTAATAGTCACCAGTCTCATTTGTCATTGTGTCACTTATCTGTTTCTTCCACTGAACCAATGTTGGTTCATGAAATTAGAATTGCAATTGTGAGTTCAATCCCTGTGTTGGGCGGTACAGACTCAGACTCAGGCATCAGACAGCCTTGATCCAATAACAAAAGCAATTCAAGATTATTTGAGACTGCCTCTACCTCACACAATTTGAGTCGTCTGATTTGGTTCTACATAAGAATGCTGAGAATACCATGAATAAAACATGTGAGAAACAAAGAAATTTAAAGGGAAATATTAACAAAAAGTACTGTTTTACTTTTGTTAAATTTTTTCATGATGTAATTAATATTTATATCATTTTAGTTTGGGATTAATTTATGTATTATATATTTAAAATAATAGGTCATGAATTTAACTGTTTTCTTTTAATTTTTTAGGATTATGTATGTTGGCTTGGGAAAAGAGTATTTCTTTCAGGAATGGAGATATTTGAAAAAATCTGGGATGCTGATTTATACTTTAGTAAGGTTTGATAGCAGAACTCTCAAGAATTTTTTCTATCAAAAGGACTAAATCAGGCTAAAAAAATGTTCTTATTGTTAGAATTATATATATATATATGTCCCCCAAATTTATTCAATCTCTACAATGACACCATTTTAAGGAAACCAGATACCCTACAAGGATTTATTATTGGTAGACATAAGTTTAACAGTATAAGATTAGTAGATGACACAGCGCTGATGACCAACTCAGAAAGAAAACTTCTCTTACATAGGGTGATAGAGGAAAGTGATAAAAAAGGAGTAACTATCAATAGCAAGAAGATAGAAAGTAAAAGAAAAAACCCAAGTTGTGCAGAGTCAAGATCAGTCATGTCCTGAAGATATGTGACAAATAGAAAAAGGGGAGGAGGCAAAAATATAAATGAAAATGGCAGTTATAATTATTGACTAAGAGGAACACTGAAAATAAACAGACACTAAATTTTAAATTTATAATTATTAGCCTTTTATCACAAGGTATTTAGAATTTGTAGTCTTCAAGAATGATGAAGAGGATACTTGAAGCAACAGAAATGTGGTTCTACAGAAAGAGGCTGAGGATACTATGGATCAAATATCTGAGCAATTTATACTTAACATCAGGAAGAGACAGCTAAAATTTCTGGGACACATAATGAAGAAAGGAGACATTCTCAGCATCTTCCTGTAGAACCACATTTCTATTGCTTCAAGTCTCTTTTTCATCTTCTTTTTGTGCTTGATAAGAACACTTTTAATTTTAAGCTTTGCTAGTAGTAAATATAAATTCACTATTTTAATCATACTTAAATAATCTTTGCAAATCATTAATTCTTACATAACTAACAGCCTTCAAAATGTGCAGGAAAAGAGAATTAGATAGTAGAGTTAGCTCCCCTTTAATGGCCTTCACTGAAAGTTGAAAGAATGACTTCCATGTAAATATCTAAAATAACTTTTTGTTTTCTTTTTTAAATTGTCTAAAATTTCTGTTTTTTAGATAAATTATCAATACATATTCTTTCAGAATAACAGTTTTATCTTATTTTCAAATTTTTCAATTTAATCTTTGTAACCAGGTGTTTTGACTGATAAAATAATACCCAGATCAAATATGAAATGTTTTTAAATGGTATTTTAACAAATTTACTGTTATAATTTAGAGTTTGTTGTGACAGTTTGCTAACAATGAAGTTCTGATGTAATACCATCTATGAAAATTTAGGGAAAAATACTGAATTCTGCAGAATGTATTTTTCTATATAAAGAGGCTAAAGCTACATTGTGTATATCCATCAGATTGCTGTATTGTTTTTGATAAAGTGAATACTATTGCTGATGAAAAGTGTGAATATTCCATATTTTTATTGATTACACTGTCATGTTATATATGTCCAACAGTTGCAACTCTCCTGTTGTATCCTGCTAACACTTGTGCATTTTAAAAAAAACAACCACAAAAGAATGGTTAACCAGTGATTGTTGTAAAACTGATTCAGGATATAAAAAGCCTCAAAGCTCAAAAAGCAGCATTTCATGGAAGAGGATGCTGATGGTTCTTGGGCAATTTTTATACAATATTACTGTTTAACCTTTTTTAAAATGACTTTGTGAGCAGAGTGACAAATACCTATTCTGTGTCTAAGATGACTTAGATCAAAGTGTAGTGTCTGTTTGAGCAGCAGACAACCGGCCCATAGATTTGGCTATCAGCAGTAGCAGCCATTATCAGTCACAGCTCCAGCTAGCTATCTCTCCAGCTCTAGTCAGCCATACTTGGCAGATGCAACAATATGCGATAAACTGTCCTTTTTAGGATGACAATTCTCAATGGCCACAAAACTGTCCTTTTCAGGACAATACTCTTCAATGACTACAGATTTCTCTTTGTTAGAACACTACTCTTCTTGTCATCGACATGAACATGAGATATTTTCTGCCTAGTACTCTGTGACCATATATTAGTCAATATATTTTCTCAAATAAAAATAAACTAGGAAATATTTTTACTTATTCAATATCTGCAGGCCAATATACTACCCACAACAAAGTGGTAACCTACTAAACGATAGACACAGTAACAAGTAATTCAGTCAGTTAAGTGCCGTCTTTGATACATGCTTGGATGATCATATCTTGAAAGATACATGACTGACTAGGCAGAAGATTTTCCTGCAATAGGTTGCCATTACTTTTTGCGGTAGACTGGTTGCCAAGCAAGGCTATAGAACCCAATCTGTCCTGCTATTTAACCTATAGCTGGAGTGAGAAGCAATGGATTCATACCTTTCCCAAGGGTATTTGTGCGTTAATGATTGCAACAAATTCAACTGGAATTTGAACTCAGCTCTCTGATTTCTCATTCTGAGCTGATATTCACTGCACTGCAATGAAAACAAAAAAACACTGTGTATCCACTATGATATAAAACAAAGACATCACTGAGATGACAGTCAACAGATCAAACTTTTTCTGCACCACCTTCCCCCATATAACAAAGTGAACACTAGAAATTGGCTTCTGGAGCTTTAAGCAATATTCATTGCCTGATAAATTAGCTTCCAGAGACAGCAGGTACAATTCAGAGAGGCAGAACAATCCGGATATCTATTGGTTCCATCAAACCTCCTGAGACAAAGCAAGAAATTTCAAAAGCCTTGCAAATATCAGATGGTACAGGCAAAATCAAAAACTGGAAAATAGTAGCGACAGACCCACCCAGAGGAAAAATACAATGTCACTTGTTCTATGTATGGAATAAAAACAATAGACTAAAGTTCCTGATGGACCCAGGAGCAGTGATCAGTGTGAGACCCACTACAAATGGCCATGCTTTCAAACCCACACTGTTTAAGCTCTAAGCAGTTAGCAACTCCCACATACAGACTTATGGTCTGAAAGCTCTCAACTTAAACATTGGCATGCTACATGATTTTACATGGTCATTTACTTAAGCCAATTTCATGAAACTCATACTCGAAGCACACTTCTTTGTAAATTTTATTTTGGCAGTGCACATGAGCATAAATACCCTGTTGGATAAGACAGCAAGCATCTATATCACATCAGTGCCACAACTTGCCACAATCATCAGTTGATGAACTTATTGAATTAATATATAGAAATCATACAGCCATTTAAGAATATTGTTTCAAAAACGTATCAAATCCAACAGAACAGTTGAACAGCCCACAAGCTCTGATCCATGACAATTGCCACTGCATATATATGACCATGCAAAGAAAGAGTCCCAGAAAATGTTGAACAGTGACATCATCCATCCATCAGACAGCTCATATACCTCACCTCTACATTTGGTCCTGAAATCAGAAAGCATGAATTTTCAAGTACTGACAACATTCCTAAAATAGCGGTTACCACATCGTTTAGCCTATATTTGTAAAATAATTTTGTAAAAATTTGTAAAAAAGCTATTAAATCCAAGGAATGCTATTCAGATATTCCAACACCTAATTGATTAAGTTTTACACAGTCTTCCCTTTGCATATGCATACACTGACAATATCTTGGTAGCTAGAGATGATGTCATTGCACCTAAACAACAGATCCATCATGTGTTTCAAAGACTGGTTCAAATCTGACCTTGTCTCTCCAACCATCAACTTCCTTGGACATAACATTGATGCTGATGGTATCTCACTCCTGCTAGAGAACATTAAAGCCATTCAGGATTTTCCTATGCCAACTTCCATCAAAGAACTACAACATTTAATTCACTGGGATTGTTAGATTAGAGCTGAATTGTTCAGAAATATTTTATCCCTTAACAAAAACATCACTTTGGAGAGTGATGACATGCATGCATTCAATACTGAAAAAAACCACACTCACTGACTTCACAAAATCATCATTCATTGACAACAATCTACAGAAGAAAATATTATTGACCATAGATGCAAGAACTACAGTCTTAGTGTAAACCAAATGCCTTCTGCTTGGCTAAACTCTCATCAGCTCAAACCAGATGCAGTACCTTCTCCAGAAAACTACTAGCTCTCTACTTAGATATCAAACATTTGTGCCATCTGCTCAAAGAAAGGGATTTTTCCATTTATACTGACTGCAAACTACTGACAAGAGATATGAATAAAAACTTGGACAAATATACATTTCAAGAAATTAGACATTTAGACTAGATCTTGCAATTCTCTACAGACATATGCCACATAAAAAGCAAAGATAACATAGTAGCAGGTACATTCTCAAGAGTTTACATTAATAAACTTGCTGATGGCATACTGAATCAGAATTTAATAGTCAAAAGTCATACTCAACATTACAAGAAGTATGCACAAGCATTTCACTGCAACTCCAGCAATTCCCGGTCTCCTTTAGCAACAACAGTCTCAACTGTGAGGTCACACTAAATGCTCTCAGACCTTACATTCCTTCCACACTCAGGAAATGGTCTTTGAACATTTAAATGCTTTGTTGTATCTCAGTAAATGAGCTCATCAAGGAGTACTTTCTTTGGCCCAACATGATCAACAACATCCATGAACAAGTTACCATGTGCCTGGAATGCCAAAGGTATAAAATAAATTGCTACACAAAATCCACTACTGGCGCCTCCACCAACCCTAACACCTCTTTCACCAACATACACATCAATATTATTGGACCTCTACCAATGTTACAATGTTACCAGTACCTGCTCACTATCAGTAATCAATTTTTTTCATTGGCCAACCACCTTACAAATCAAAGACACACAAAGTTAGTCTATATTGAGTTAACCCATTAATATCCACCACAAAATCCAGTACAAATTATAAAAATCAAAAATCAAAATCCAGTATTAATTATAGATTACTAAAAACATCTGGTATTAATTATATGTCCATAAAAATCTGGTATTGATTATTGGTTTTTACCTATAACCCATTAATGCCAAACATCCCAAAATGATTAAGCAATAAAATGAGACATGATGATCTAGGTGAAAAGAGAAAGAAAATGTTTTTCTAAACTATTTTGGTAATTGTCGTAAAATGTTCCTTATTTGCATGCTCTTTGTTCATTTCTTTCCACCACAAGAACTACTGATAAAACCTGAATAGAATTTTAACATGAATAACATCAAGTTCATCTTGCTAGTATGTGTGCCTATTAGTCTGTAACTCTCTAGCAGGAGTGGTTCTCAAGCCTTGTACAAGGTGAACCTCAATGTAAAAAAGAGAAAGAAGATATGTGTCTTTATCAATCCAAAGTTAAAGTATTCTTTTCGTCATCCATAACAATGTAAAATTAATAAAGTTTATATGAGAAAAACTTTGAGCATTGACAGACCCTCCCCACCCCCTCAAAATTAATCTTGCACAAGATTTTTGCCATGATTGACAATGCTGCAATGCATGCAGAAAGGTTTAATTTTAATTTTGAAAAGGAACAAAAATTTAGGATTAGTTTTCAGGATGTTTTGAATGTCTACAAAAAATTGTATGATAAAAAATATATGCGGTTAAGCTGTCAAGCATACTCTCCTATTTCATGCTTTCCACATTGGCTGAGGAACCATGACCTTTGACACTGAGATGAATAAACACTGAAAAAGGTTATTTTATGTGTGTAGGATTGCTCAAATTTTTTTCTAGTATCATTTAACAGTAATTGCTTCTTGCTTTTCTCCATTTTGAATAAAATGACCCAATGAAGTGTTTTTAAAACATCTCAAGTTCTTTGACACTTGTTAGTTCAATCCCTGATTGTGCTGAAAAATCACATACTCTGGTTGAGAAGAATGAGCAAACAAGTAATACAATGATGAAAAAAATAGTTAGTATTAGTCGGCCAATTAAATGCCATACATACTTGAACGATCATGTCTCTTTTGAGACACGACCGACGAGGCAGATGATTTTACTGAAGTAAGTTGCCATTACTTTCTTCAGTAAACTGGTTGCCAATCAAGGCTATAGAACTGAATTCATTCTGTTATTAAGCTCATAACTGGAGGGAGAAGAGATGGATTGATGCCTTTCCCAGGGATATTTTTGCATTTGTGAACAAAATTAATTTAACTAAGAATTCAAACTCATCTCTCCAATTTCTTATTCTGAGCCGATATCTATTACACCACAAGGCACATATTTAGTTAGTATTAACTGATCTGAAATATCCACATTGGTATATTCATGTTTTAGCTGTTATTTGCTCCAACCTTTTTCTATTGTCTGTCATATTGGTAACATTCTTAGATTTTTTTTTTTAACCAAACCCTTTATTTAATACAATACCATGTGCTTTAAAATATTAGTTCTAAACCTTTCTGGTGTTTTAAAGCATTGGTTAAAACATATCTACTTCACTAGCAGTTGTAAGTTCAATCCTTGAATGATGTAGAATTGAAAGTCATGCGCTCTTCTTCAGTGGAAGGAACAGACAAGCAACACAATGGTGAATAAGACTGGTGAGTAATAGCTGATCTGATATTCTCCTTAAGCATAGAAAATATACTGAATAAAAGATTTGCTTCAAAATTTCAAGTAGGTTACTGAGTATGAAGACAGACAGCTGAAGAAAGCCAGAGGGTACAACTGGCAAAACATTGTGAGCATAACAAACGAGATGATCATGACAGTCTGAATAGCAAAGCATATGTTAAGTCCTCAGCTCAAATATTCTAACATAAATAATGAAAGAAGGCTGGAGAGTACAACAGCCAAAATGGTGTGTGTATAATAACCAAGATGATCTGAATAGCAAAGCATATGATAATGATAATTCCATATCTTAAAAATTCTGATATAAATATTTTTGGTAGTAAGAATATCAACCCTAAATCTTAAGATATAATGACTGACTGTGATGTTATTAAGTTATCTGAAGACATTTGAATCATAACGCTTCCTAATTCACTAAAGTTTAATTATACAGCTCCTATTTCACTGTGTGATGCTTTTGGAAAAAAAAAACTTTTGAGGAAATTCTTTCTTTAGAATCTGGACATATCATTATTGGTTCAGGTTTTACAAGTATTATAGCAAAACTTCAATTTACATGTTCCACTCTATTTTTGAAAGCTTTTTACAAAAATATGTTTTTTGAGAGGAGTATTTTCACTTTTACAAATAACAAAAAAAAATAATAATAATTCAAACCTGAGTTTGTTTTGTAGCAAGCCATTAGAGAATTTGAACACATCTCAATTGTTTTCTGGAGAAGGTACTGCATCTGGTTTGAGCTGATGAGAGTTTAGCCAAGCAGAAGGCAATTGGTTTACACTAAGACTGTAGTTCTTGCTCAATAACTGTGCCTATCCCTGTATCAAATGCATCTATGGTCAATAATGTTTTCTTCTGTAGATTGTTGTCAATGAATGATGATTTTGTGAAGTCAGTGAGTGTGTTATTTTTCAGTATTGAATGCATGCATGTCATCACTCTCCAAAGTGATGTTTTTGTTAAGGGATAAAATATTTCTGAACAATTCAGCTCTAATCTAACAATCCCAGTGAATTAAATGTTGTAGTTCTTTTTTAATGTTCTCTAGCAGGAGTGAGATACCATCAGTATCAATGTCCAAGGAAGTTGATGGTTGGAGAGACAAGGTCAGATTTGAACCAGTCTTTGAAACACATGATGGATCTGTTGTTTAGGTGCAATGACATCATCTCTAGCTACCAAGATATTGTCAGTGTATGCATATGCAAAGGGAAGACTGTGTAAAACTTAATCAATTAGGTGTTGGAATATCTGAATAGCATTCCTTGGATTTAATAGCTTTTTTACAAATTTTTACAAAATTATTTTACAAATATAGGCTAAACGATGTGGTAACCGCTATTTTAGGAATGTTGTCAGTACTTGAAAATTCATGCTTTCTGATTTCAGGACCAAATGTAGAGGTGAGGTATATGAGCTGTCTGATGGATGGATGATGTCACTGTTCAGCATTTTCTCCAAAGTGATGTTTTTGTTAAGGGATAAAATACTTCTGAACAATTCAGCTCCTTCTTTCAGGAAGTTTCTGAATACCAATAATGCACTGCATGATGAAAAATATGTGAGGTTAAGCAGTCAAACTATTTTCTTCTTTTCATGCCCAACATTCTTTTTGGATATGCACATTCATAGCTCTCTGCAACATCCTCAATGTTCTAATATAACTCTTGCCTCTTTTCCACTCCTCTTTGTCTTTGTAGCCCTTTTCAAGTAGACTACCAATTGTTTTTTCCCTAATTTTCTTGCTTTCAATAGGCCCTGTGAGTGTTATCTTCTCCAAGTCTTCTTCCTTATAGTATCGTACTTCAAGACTTCCACATAAGCTGCAGCAATATTGAACCTAGAAATCAAGGCAGGCTGATACAGAAATAAGTAATTTGGAGCCTGGCAATACTCACAAAATATTCCTATATAAATTATATGTAATTGCTTCTTCAATTTATACTATTTCCATTTGGGGAAGTACTCTGAGGAACACTTTACTTCCAAATTACAAGGGAAACATAAAGAATATAAAGAAAATAAGATTATATCAAATTGCTTTTATTTAAGTTAATTTCACAGAATTAATTTCAAAGAGGAATTTTGATTCATTATTCATTTTGGAGAGAGTCTATTTCAGGAATAAACATTTTTTGCTATTATCTTTTGTTTAACAAATTTTTTTTTTCAATTTTTATTGTTATTAATTTTATTATTAAACATTTATTGCTTTGTGTATTAAAAGTTAATGCTCATCATTTTTGTATTAATTTTCAGATTAAACCTCTTAGCTCTTAAGTTTTGTATTAAACATTTACAGTATTTTTCTATATTTTTGAGATGAGGTAGTATTTACTCTATTTATATTGTTTGAACTATTATCCTTATCTTTACTCCTATGTTTATGACATTTCGGTTGTTGTATGTTTCGGCCTTTTTCAGGTGCTAGGAATTTCAAACCATACCTTTTATTATGATCACTGGGGTATATCATTCTCATTCCATGTGTGATGCTACTTCTAGTCACCATGTAGTTATCTCCCTTTCATTTAACTCCCTAACATGCTGTTGTCCTCAAGTACACATAGCCCAGTGAATATAGATGTTGGACAGTTCCAATAACTTGACCCAAAGATTTGTGCGTTCAATACCAGACTACAGTAGTGTAAACAAATAATTTAGGAAGTTAAGTGAAAGGGAGATAACTACATGGCTATCAGAAGTGGCATTGCACATAGAATGAGAATGATATACCCCAGTGATCATAATAAAGGGTTTGGTTCAAAATTCCTAGCATCTAAAGAAGGCCAGCGCGTACAATGGTCGAAACGTTGCAAACATAGCAGTAAAGATGAGGACAATAGTCCAAATAATGTAAACAGTGTCTACATTTACAACTATTAATTTCAGATTAAACAATTATTACTATTAATTTTAGTACTAAAATAGAACTGCTTTTAAATATTTTTTGCTTTTCCAATTAAACTTTTCTGTTTTTCATTATTTGTTTTCCAACTTTATTGCTCTT
This sequence comes from Ascarosepion bandense, assembly GCA_037127315.1. Taxonomy (NCBI): domain Eukaryota; kingdom Metazoa; phylum Mollusca; class Cephalopoda; order Sepiida; family Sepiidae; genus Ascarosepion; species Ascarosepion bandense. Next base: position 1,916,061 of record JBBBDQ010001955.1, read on the forward strand.
AATTTTTAAGCCTGTTAAGTCGGTTATGTGCTGCTTTCCTCTTGTCTCTTGCCTTCAACATCTACTGTGAGTGTTAAATTTTCCAAGCCCTCTTTCCTCATTGTGTATACTAGAAATTTCAATTGTCCCCTTTTGATTCTAAGTATAATTACCGTTTTGTTTCCTTTTTCTCAAAAACATTGTCATTGCTCACAGGTTCAGTTCACAGTATTTTATCAAAATTTTCCTTTTGACATAAATTATTAAAAATTTTAGGATCAGAATGTTCTTTGCATTCTGTGGAGGTGGGGGTGCAATTTTGCTAAGCACAGCACTGTATACAAGCCTTCATCAACAAAATCGTATCATGTTTCGCTAGTGTAGCAGTTTAGTTTTAAACTGAAATATTTCTTTATTGGTGTCCTCATTACATATGTAGATGGGAACATAGCTGAGTGGTTAGAATGTTCACTTTCTAGCTATGAGACCTGAGGTTTAAATCTCTCCATGGTCAATTTGTCAGGAAGGTGACTTATTGACGTTATAGGTCAGGAGGAGGTGATCCCAGTGTGTGGCACCTTTGGAAATTGCCTGAAAACCATACCAAGAGTTGATTCAAAAATTGAGTGAAATTGGGTAGACAAGACCCTTTGAGAGCTGTTGATGGTGTTAGCATGAAGACACAAGTTGTGACCAAGGCATCCTAGATAATGTACACATTTCCAGAAACTTTAACTAAACTACATTCAGCATAGTTGCAATATAAATCACAGGTGGGCTCTGAGGATGCTGCACAAACACAAATGTGCCTGAGCAGGTGTTTGCAATGGGGATGAGCTAGCCACCCTAGTAGCCAGGCATTATATATAAATATAATATTATTTTGATATTTTATAATAATATAGTTTTTTAAAAAAATTTAGATTTCATTTTTTATATGACAGTATGTACCAATGTTATAAGTTTAAATATGTGCATTGTGGTACAGTGGATATCGGCTCGGAACGAGAAACCGGGGAGCCGAGTTCGAATTCCAGCTAAATCCATTGTATTCACTTACACGCAAATACCCTTGGGAAAGGTATTAATCTGTCTCTTCCTTCCAGTTATGGGTTAAATAGCAGGACAGATTGGGTTCTATAGCCTTGGTCGGCAACCAGTCTACCGCAGAAAGCAATGGCAACCTACTGCAGGATAATCTTCTGCCCAGTTAGTCATGTCTCTTTCGAGACATGATCACCCAAGCGTGTATCATGTATGGCACTTAACTGACTGAAAGCCTCATATAAAAAAAAATTATAATATGATTGAACATGTGTAATGACAAGGTTTTGGAGAGAATGGAAACAATGAGGAAACTTATATTTATATAATATCAAGAAAAGACAGTTAAAGTTTCTGGGACACATAATGAGGAAATAGGGTTTGAAGAATCTGCTGCTCATAGGGTGAATAGAATGAAAGAAGGACAGGGTAAACAGTGTGTGGCATACTTGATAGGTTTAAGCAAATAGATGGAAGAGTAGGTTTTGGGAGAAATTAGTCAGTCAGTTAAGTGCCATATGTGATACATGCTTGGGTGATCATGTCTCGAAAGAGACATGACTGACTGGGCAGAAGTTTATCCCGCAGTAGGTTTTTCTGCGGTAGATTGGTCGCTAGCCAAGGTTATAGAACCCAATCAATCCTGTTATTTAACCCATAACTGGAGGGCAAGATATGGATTGATACCTTTCCCAAGGATATCTGCACGTAAGTGAATGCAAGGAATTCAACTGGAGTTTGAACTCGGCTCCCCAATTTCTCGTTCTGAGCCGATATCCACTGCACACAACACACATCCTTTGGGAGAAATAGCAAGCCAAAATATATTAAGAGCCACAAGGAAGAGAAAGATGTGGAGGCCTTGATCAACTACATCTTGAAGGGATACGACGCATGCAAAGAAGAAGACAATTATTTATATTGTTATATAAATAACTGATTGATAATTTTCAATTCCAATATATAAAATTATATGTGTGTTGGTAAGAAAGCTGTTTAGTTTTAAACTGAAATGTTTATTTTATTAGTGTTAACATTATATATAATTATATAAAATTTATATTATATAAATATATTATTATTTTATCTTATAAAACTTAGAAATTTTTATCTTATCTTAATATTAATATTATTTAAAATTTTATTTAATATTATTTAAAATATTATTTATTTTAATATTATTTCTTATTTTATCTTATAAAATTTGAAAATATAACATTTGTATTTATATTATATAAATATAAAATATTATTTCAATATTGCAAGATTTTATAATTATATATATTATGAATAATGTTTAGCTTTCATTTTTATATGTCAGTATATAGCAATGATATAACATTAAATAATTCCTCTCAAAGAAAGTTGCAGATTTAGATTCTAAGAATTGTTCTTAGAAGCCCTAATAACAAAAAACAAGTTTTCAGTTTTTCAGCAGATCTTTATGACTATTTACTGTGATTATAACTGGCAAATGAATTTATGATTTTGCTTTACTAACAACTGTTATATATTCAGTTTCTTGGAAATAAATTAAAGTAAAATAATGTATAATAAAATATAAGAATTGGCCTTTTTATACTTGGATGAATTCATATTTTTCTGTTTTATGTTTTACCAGGTTTGAGTTGAGAAAGAACAAAATGAATTTCATTTGATGATAAAAATGAAATTTTCTTTGCCTAAATAGAAATGAAACATCTCAACAATGGAATATTTAGAACATGCTTTCATTAGTCTTTGACACTGGCAACAAATTTATCTTTCCACTGTGTTGTCATGACCTGCTAAACCAACAGTAAACAGTCTAGACTGAAATTAACACGGCTAATGTAGTTGAGGAGCTTTGAAAAAGTATACAGTGAAAAGGGAAGTAATCATTGTTGTCAATCCTGTAGGCTCCCTTGTTGAGTATAGGACCACAGCCTCACCACAGGAGGTGTTGCTGATGTGAAGTGGATATTTTATAGGTTTGCTAGCCTTGTTTTAAACTAGTTTTGAATTCACAGTTGACTTTCACCTAGACTGGTTACCAACCAAAGCTTGACAGCTCAGTCTCTTTTACTGATTTGCAAATGGACTTATTTGTGAACGAATTGAAGTAGCTGGGGAAGAAATGGTTAAATTCATACTTTTCCAAAGGTTATCTGTGTGAAACTAAATGAAATTGGACTTGGCTGGAATTTTAATTTGACATGTCAATCCCACTTTTTTTGTGCTGAAAACTGCTATGCTACATGCCCATCTCCAATACTTCTAAATAATATGGAGTGCTAAAAGTTCTTAAAGTCATTTATTGATTCTTGCTACTTTGTTTATCTTTACTGCTATTAATCAGATATTTGTCGATGCACTCTTTGGTAGTCAACAGTGCACAGATCTTTGGAAGAATCATTGAATCATAATAAAATTAATAAGAACCTGATATAAGTTATATAAAGACCAAAGATTGTATGAGCTGAAATATTAGGGTTAAAAAATTAAAAGTAAGAGAGAATGCTAATCAATAAGAATAATTATGAAACCTTATATCAAAACTAAAAAAGCAGGTGTTAACTCTAAATTTGTTTTTACCATATAACTAACCTCACCTTTTAAATAAATCCTTGTTTCACTCCCTCCTGTAGGAGAGGGTCCTGTCCCCCAGCCACTGCTATCCTGGATATGATGCAACCACTTCTCTTCATGGCTGAAGATGCAGTCCTTCCTTTATTAAGACTAAAAAAACAAAACAAAACAAAAAAAAAACAATGATTATTAACAAATATTTTAATTTAAAACATCTTTTTAAAAAATGTTTTACGCTATATTCAAGTACTTTAATTATCACATGCATTATCAAGTGTGGGTGTTATCAGTAATGTAAATAAATGAATCTTGCTTATCATAATGATAACAAACTCAAGTTATATTATAAAAGAAAAATATATGAACTTTGAACAATTTATTCATAACTTCAACCCCAATGAACATCAATTCATTCAGAAATTGGAAAAATAAGATAAATGTTAAATTGACAGACTTTGGCAGTGGAATTTAATAAAACTTGTTTGAAAAAAAAAAAATATATATATATATAAAAGACAAAGTGGAAGTTTTTTGTTGCTAACATGTTTTATCCTCTGAGGAACTTTATCAAGGTAGAAGTGGAAAATAATTTTGTAACTTCAAGTAAAATGGAGGAAAAATATTGTTAAGTTTTCAGATTATAATTTTGAGAAAACATTCTTAAAGCAAGGTGAGTTAGGAAAGCTAAACTATGAAGGTGGCTAAATAATGTCATTTATTGCCTAATTGTTGCAGTTGTTGAAATTTTACTTATTTTTTTAATGAAATTATTATTATTTGACTTTTATTTAGCTTAATTATTTATGTATTTATTTATTTTAAATATTTAAAAGTCTTAAGTTGACGATTTTCTCTTAATTTTTAAAAATTTGTATGGTTATGTATGTTGGCATTGGAAAGAGTATTTCCTTTAAGAAAAGATATATTTGAAATTATATATATATATCCCCAATGTAAACAAACTAGTGACATTCCCTTTAGTGTGGGATTAATAATATAGGACCCAGAAAATTTTTTTTTCCCTAGAATTTTAGTATTCTATTTCATTTTTAGTTCTTGGTATTAACTTAACTAAATTATACATTCAATAAATAATTATATTAACACATCCAATTTACTATTTATAACAATCTTAACTCAAGGAATGCTAATACCTAATTCAAATCAAAAAAGCGTTCAGTTCATAATATGCACCTAATGATTGCATAATGCATGAAACTCTATGTAACACCTAAAACATAGGATAATACATATATTTATTAATATATACTTTTGCTCTGTTATGCTGCATTGAGCACTGTTCTATTAACACCTGATTAATATTTATATATATATATATATATATATATAACTGACTGAAACTTATCTTGCCTTTCCACAAGTAAGCTGAAAAAAAAAACAGCAATTTTAGCACTAAACATAATTACAATTTAACACTATATATATATATATATATATAGTGTTAAATTGTAATTGTATTTAGTATCAATATTGATATATATATATATATATATTTTTTTTTTTTTTTTCATTTCGTCCAAAGCAAGGTGAGACTGCCCCTAGTACAAAGTGGGTTACAGTGAGAAAAAAAGACTGGGTACAGGGTGAATTGAGGAAAGGATAAAAGATGAACAGGATTCAAGAAGTTAAAAGATGGCAACTGACATTGCGTTTAAATTTATTGAAGATTGTAACTATCAGGGAAGCAAGTAAACAGACGGGAGTTCCACAGATAAAAAGAGTGAGAAAAGAAACCATTGGAGTAGAAGTGATGGTTACATTTGATTATTTCAATGATAAAAGGGTGGAACCATGATGCCAATGTCATAGCATGCTTAAATTCATGTGATCAGGGCATCAGAGAAAAATGCTCATCAGAGCAGTTCTTATAAAAATACTTGTAGGAAACACAGAGGGAAGCAGTCAGAGTGTGACTGAAGTTTAGATGCCAAGTCAAGATTGGTTACATTACAAATCCTTTTTTAGATTTTGTCAAAAAACTCAAGATGATTTGCAGGAGCACATGACCAGATATGGAAACAGGATTCAATTCACAGATGAATGGTAGATGAATTCTGACAAAAAAACTTTCTGAACAACATAGTGACACGACTTTCCTTGCATAAATTGATGCAGCTATTGATTTGATGTAGTCATTCCACTTCAGGTTAGTTAAAAAAGTGACAACATGGTGCAGTGTGCTGCTCTGGGAGATGAGCATCAGCTATACTGATGGTGAGCAGGAAAGTTTCTCTATGGTGATTAATAGTAGTTTTGTTTTGGAGTCACTAAACAGCACATGCCATTTCCTGCTCCAGTTAACTACTGATTGGAGATCTTTTTCAAGTGTAGCAGCCATGTTTACTTTGTCAGCCTTGGAAGATATCCTACTGATATATATGTATATCAGATTAAATAAATTGCAAACATTGTATCTGTTTACTTTTAATAAAATCCGTTCATACTCAAGAATAATCTTTCGCATATTATCATAGAAAGATGTCAGAAATGAGCTGTAACATTGACAGATGTCATTATCATTAATTTCTCAATGTTCCCAAGTACTTTCAATCTCCTTCCAAGATCATCTTCAGAGGTGTGAGTTATCGTAACAATAAATAATCACAAAACTGTGTTGCTAAAAATTGCTGTAAATTTTTTTCTGCTTCAAAAATGACACAATGTTTGCAATCTATTTAATCTGACATGTCTCAAAGAAAATTTGCTGCCTAAATACACAAATATATATATATATTTATATATATAAGTGTTGTGCAGACAATTGAACAGTGTTTCATTTAATCCATTCTACAACCTTCCGCAGATGTAAAATCTCAATAGAAGGATTTTCTTACTCAACATGGGACAGGGTATGGAATACTTTGCTTAACAAAGTAAAAAGATGTGAGACTCCATATAAATTGTTGAATAACCTAATTTTTATGTAACTGAAAATAGAATAATCTCTTATTACAATTATTGGTGTAAAAATTTATAATTTTTTTGTTTTTTCTCTTCAGGGACGTACAGAGTGCGATAGATAAATTGTCATCTAAATTTTGCAAAAATGAAGATTACACTGACATCTCATTTTAACAGATATATTTACCAAGATTACACAAAAATATTTTCAATTACTAAACAGATAAATTTATTCAATAAAATTGCCATTGGTTTCAACCACAGCCTCAAGACGATTTTGGAATCTCTTGCAATTCTTCTGGACAGTTTTCTTTTTTAAGTTAGTGACTGCTTCTATAATCCTTACCTTCAGTTCAATTTTGGTGCTACAAGGAGTTTTGTTGGTCTCTCACTCAACTGTGTTCCATGCAAAGGGGTTGCAGTCTGGGGAGTTAGGTGGTCAGATGTGGTCACAGAAATTGTCTAACAACCATGAATGGGTTCTTCTGCTTGCGTGGCATGGTGCAGAGTCCTGTTGCCAGATATAGGATTTTCCAGCAACCACCCTCTTGAGCCATGGCAGCACTATCTCCTCAAGGAACTTGATGTTAGCCTCTGTGGGAAAATGAATGGAGGCATAACATCATCATCAGTAATGGTTTCTCTAAACAACATGATGGTAACTGGATATATCATCCAACTCTGTACTATCCTCAGAATGACACCCAAACACTCTGAAATGTTTGTATTGGAGATTCTGGTTTGAATGCCAAGCAGTACAGTATGCAGTTTCCAAATTTCTGGTGAAGTGAATTGTGTCATGGTGCTCTTTTTTCTCACATATGGTGCCCAAATGACCCTACTATACCGTGCATTTGAAAAAATAAAAAACAAGCAATGTGCATGTGCAAAATTTAAAATTGTAAGAATTTACCCATCGCACCTTGCATTTATGTCTGCTTATGTCAAGCACAGAAATTACATCCATGTCTAAACATTTGGCACAGTGATGTCTATCTTTCAGATTAAATTTGATTTTGCACAAAATTCTAGACTACTTCCCTTGTTTAAATAGAGGAATGGTCTTATAACCAGTTCATAATGAGCAGTGGAACAGTGAGGTTTGTGTTCATGTATCTGCATATCATTTTATTTTTACCTAACCATTTATATAAAAAGTTTAACAATCTGGCCAACCTTGTGTTTATCATCCATTGTAATCAATGACAGATTACATGTCTGTAGAAAATACTTTTTTCACGACTCAAAAATAGCTTATTTGATTTTAATGGAAATTTCTCAGCAGTGCCTTCTTCAAGCTACATATCTGCCATATCTTAGGTTCATCATAAGACACCATGAGACACCATCAATTTTCACATAGTGAACTTGAAGAAGATTAGCCAAAACTCTATGAAAATAATATAAGCAATACAAATAATGAGTTCATTTCCTTCTTTTATATATTGCATCCCTTCAAGATATGGGCGATCATGGCTCTCCAAAACTTCCTATCCTTTGTGGCCCTGAAGAGAATTTCCCTTTTACTAAAAAAATGGCATCCATTCACAGAAGTTCATTAGGAAGGGTGGCTTGCTGCCTTCCCCTATCTCTCTTGCCATTAATATGTTCTGTGAGGGTCAAGTTTTCCAATCTTTTCTTCTTTATTATGCATCCAAGAATTACAGCTGTTTTTTTTTAATTCTGAGTATGTGTCCTTTTTGTTGCCATTTTCTCATTGCTTACTTGTTCTATCTATGGAATTCTCAATATCCTTCTGTAGAACCACATTTCTGTTGCCTTGAGTTTTTTCCTTTGTCTGTGGGGAGAGTGTCCAGTATTAGCTGTTATATAAGAGGATGGATACAGCATGGCAAGCCAGCACTATTTTCTTTGTTTCTAATGATTTTTTTTGCTTCTTAAAACATTGTTTCACTTTTAGAATGCATCTTTTGTTAATCCCATGCATGTTCAGATTTCAGGGTCACATTCAGTTGTTAAAAAGACTCTTAGAGTAACTTATTATATATGACAGTCAAGCAGAAGAATTAATGTTTTGCTCTGTTATGCACATTTAATTTATGTAATATTTTTATATTATATAAATGAGTCTTGAACAGCATAAAAAGTACAGTGTGTAGAGGACAATTGTGCTGTCTATGCTCTGTACAGCTCTGTGTCATAGGTTACCTATTGTCACCACATTCAATTCCTTGAGCACTTCCACCAGCACTGTATTCACAACATTCCCAACATCCCTTGAAGTGACTTCATCTCCATTGTTGAAGTCCTAGAACAGATGAAGGTCACTAGCATTTAAGCCGTGCTGTTGAAGACACAGCAACACTGAGCAAGACATGTCTCCAGGTTGAATGACCAATGCCAACCAAAGATTGTGCTATATGGTGAAGTCACAACTCGATACTGTGACAGTGGGATACTCAAAAAAGAAAAAGAAAAACTGTTTGAAGAAATCCCTCAGCACTTCTCCCATCGATCTTTGTCAGTGGTCTGACCAAGTTGCAATCTGGTAGACCTGGTAACTCACTATTCATTGAAGTGTCTATTCTGAGAATGAATACAGGTCTGACCTAATGAACAAGAAGAAAAGGTGGAAAACCCATGTTGCATCATCAGAGCACCAACTTTGGCCAAAACTTTCTGCTGCATTTAGATCTGTCTGTCTTGCACTGGACTGGTAAGCCGCTAGTAAATTGGTAGTGGACATGGACAGCTCCATTCTTAGATCTTTTAAAACTTAAAAATCTTTCCTAAATTAATATTCTTTCATCATCTTTCAAATGAAAAAAAAAAACAATGTTTATCAATGGTCAGTCAGTTAATTGCCATATGTGATACATGTTTTGGCAATTATGTCTCGAAAGAGATGTGACTGACTAGGCAGAAGATTTTCCCAAAGTAGGTTGCTTTTACTTTGCCAACCAAGACTAAAGAACCCAATCTGTCCTGCTATTCAATTCATAACTGGAGGGAGAAAAAATGGATTAATTCCATTCCCAAGGGTATTTGTGCTTAAGTGAATGAAATAAACTTGACTGGAATTCAAAATTGGCTCTCTGATTTCTCATTCCAAGCCAATATTCATTACGCCACAACTGACTTATCAATGATACTACTTCCCAAATAGTAAATGTGAAAATTTTAATTTCAAATTAAACTCTGGTGTGCATTCACTGTAAACAAGTGCCATGAGATGTCATAATAAACAAATAAACATTCACAGATACTGAAGAGATTTGAACCAAAGAGAAACAGTTCTTAATATAAAAGTAAACTCTAAAATTTTTTTCTTTCAAAATAAACAAATTATAAGAATTTGATAGTGGTGATAAGCTTGACCTGTGTAAATTCCATGGCTGTTCACTACAAAGATATCATTTACTACTGCATGTTGCAACAATTACTGACAGAATAGAACTTTTATATACATACTGAATATAAATTTACACATAAAATTAATAAACAGATATTACAGCACTAAGAGCAAGCAACACAGGTTCCTAAAGATTTCAAACCAAATTTTCCTTTCACTTAAGCAAGTGACTTTCAAAATACCTGTGATTTTGTCATTTTATCTCTCTGCTTGAGATATACAATACCCTCATTGAAAATTAGTTGGGTGTTTTGTTGCCATAAACAAAGAGATCCTAAAAAAATGTGGTGAAAAGGACCCTCTAACTCTGCTAGTGCTTTTAAAATAAAAAAATATTCTTAATTATCTAAAATATATAATTACATTCATAATAAAATAGATGTTATTTTCTTCCACTTTTTCAACAGTTCATTTTTAGCTACCATAACTAAAAATGACAAAGTTCTTTGTTTTACTGATTTTTAGTTAAAATCTCATGAAAAAAAAAACACTGTTAAATGTGTTTTCTCACTCTCCTCAAATTATTTTTTTTTGCTTTTTTATTTTTTGCGAATTTTTTATCTAATTTTAATTTAAATTTTGCAACACACTTAACTACTCTATGCAAAACATTTACATGTCATAATATCCTGGATGAAAACACAAACTTAAGCTTTGCAATGCAAAACTGATAATTTGTTAAACTTGTTATGCATACAGCTACATTATGCTGAAAAACTAGTTCTTGTACAATCACCAAAGTTAAGTGACATTGAGTCTGATCAGTACCTAAATTTGTGACTGCTTAGGAATAGCAGATGCAGTAAGCTTAGATGTGCAGTTGGTGTAATGGATAATGACTTGGAATTGTTAATCACAAAACTGAGTTCCAATTTCTGTTGGGTTTGTTAAATTCAGTTACACTCAAATACTCTTGGGAAAAGTATAAATCCACCTTTTTTCCTCCCAAGCTATAGGTTAATTAGTAAAACTTGTATAACCAAATCATTATTATCTCCAAAAAATATTCTTACAATGTAAAAATATTTTCTGGCTTTAAATAACCTGCAAAAGTTTACTAACAAATCAGTCAATCAATCAAAATTTTGTTAAACAATAGATTATCTTTTAATCCTTGTTAATATATATTGTATCTACACAAAGTATGACTGTTTCATATGCTAATGTATACAAAATTATTTTGAATCCCATTTCATCTGTTTTAAATGCAATTTTCTATTAACAACTTATACATGATAAAAATTGTTTGTGGTACAGCGTATGTTAAACAATAATTTATGAATTTCGCTTAACTTAAATTCTTAGGTTTAATTCTCACCTTCTGTTGAATTTTTATGTACATTTAGTATAGAAAGGTGAACTGAAGTGAAAGAGATATGGCTCTGCTAATGAATACTGAAAATATTGCAAACAAAACAGATGAACAACAAGAAAGTTTAAAGGAAAATAGTATCAACAAGGAAACTAATGCTGACAATCAAAAAGAGACAGTTGAAAACTCTGAAATGCATAATGAGGAAAGAGGGCCTAGAGAATTTAACACTTACATGATATACTGAAGGCAAAAAGAAGCAGGATGGAAATAACAAGTAGTCAACTTAACAAATTTATGTTCATGAATGGCAGAACAAAGAAAAAGAAAAGTTGCAAAGTTACTTAGAACCAAAGACAAAAATGACATGGACTACAAAAGAAGTAATGTATAAATCTGAAAGTTCTGAAAATTAGTGGAACTGAGGAGTGTAGTTCATCTGAACTCTTTCATTGGAAATAGCGGCAGAGAAGCTTGTAACATCTTGTCTGTGTGAATGGGGTCGTAGGTTGGAAAATAATTTGTTACCTACAAGGATATGGAGTCACTTTTAAACACTATTGAGTGAAAAGCAAGCAGAAACTGAGCATCTCCTGCTGATATATGGCAACAGTTTCAGCCTGATTTGGCTTTTATAAAGGTAGAGGATAGCAAGAGGAGTCAGGTACTTGCTGGAGCAGTCCAGGGAATCAACCGCTTTTTCAGCATCTTTAGTGATGAATCACATGTATGAGTTTCACTTGAGGTCTGGGTGGAGTTTGTCCCACTAGGTGTCCAAAGCATGAGTCCTCTCAGCAAGAACATCTACACACTGCAATTGTTGAAAATTTGGGGTCTGATCAACAATTGTGTAATGTCACTAGTTATGTTTTCAAAGCATTGAATGTAACCAGCCAGTTTCCCCACTACAAAGCTAGATCAAAGTGGAGAACAGCCCTTGTCATATAGTTTTGGGAGGTGCACCCAAATACCATTCTCTCATGAGAATAGGTATTCCCAAATGATTGGTGTATATTCTTAGGCTGATCATCTATTTACAGTAGGGAGTAGGTTGTATGAAGAAGTGAACCTTGAGGAACACCTGCATTGATTGCTTGGGACTAGCTGGTAACAACTACCTTTATGGACCTACCCATTAGGAAAGACTATGATTAAAAAAACTCCCACTGATTGCACAGCTAAAAAGTTTGTGCAATTGCCCTTTATTCTACACCTTGTCAAAGGCTTTTGAAATACTTAATGTAACTATCTCAAACCAAGAAATGACTGAATAGTACAACAGATCAAAGAAAAAAGACTAGACCTCACAAAAGGCCAGGTATCATGGTTAGTCAGTCTCTGGAAAAATGACAGACTGAATTATATTTCAATCAATTTTTCTCTTGTGAATTTATTGAAACATTATATTATTAGGGCCAGTTTCTTTTTTTAATTGAAAGTTGACTCTTATAATGTTCAAATTCAATTCAAATCAATCTGATTTCTTCTTTTAAAACTAAATGGGAGAGGCATGAATCTGGTTTTAGCCTTTACTAAGAGAAGAATAAGAAAAAAGAAATTTACAATGTCTGTGAAAAGGTTTTCTTAACATATTTGCTGAATGGACAACTCAGAATGGGTTAATGCTTAAGGAGTAGTGAGGTCAATATCGTTTTAGAACACCCTCATAGATATCTATCTATCTATCTATCTATCTATCTATCTATATATATATATATAGTTACAAAAGTCACTCAAAATAGGGTAATGGTTAATGAGATATTGTGATTGACAGTTACAATTGAGAAGAGCAATAACTTTTCAGTACATTCTCATAAACAGACAGATATCAATATACAGATATATAGTTATACTCACAAGGGTGTCTCAGGATAGAGTAATGATTAATGAGCTAGGATGATGGACAGTTATAACTGCAAGAGTAATAACTTTTCAGTACATTTTCATAGACAGATCAGTCAGTCAGTTAAGTACCATACGTCATACATGTATGGGCGATCATGTCCCAAAAGAGACATGACTGACTGGCAGAATATTTTCCTGTAGTAGGTTGCCATTACTTTTTGCAGTAAACTGGTTGCCAACCAAGGCTATAGAACCCAATCTGTTCTGCTATTTAATTCACAGATGAAGAGAGAAGGTTATTTGCATGCAAGTGAATGCAACAATTTCAACAGGAATTCAAACTCTGCTTTATGATTTCTTGTTCTGAACTAATATCTGCTGCACCACAATGCATATAAAGAAACAAATATAGTTATAGCTCTGCCCATAGAAGTGATTTGGGATAGAGTAATGGTTAATAAGCTAGTGTAATCAACCATTACTTCTGAGTGGTGAAGCTGAGAAATGCCCAACTTCACCACTTGTATGCTTCAATGCTCTCGTATATAGAGTAGTTCCCACATTACTTCAAGTGAAATGATTAAATCATATTTTCTATTGAGTAAAAATTAGCTGGCTAGTTTTATAGTGTTGTAAGTACTTTGTAGCTATGATCTTTTTGCTAGATGTTGATGCATGCATACATACCTATTCAATAAATTAAGAAAGATTCAAGTAACTTATATTACAGTTCTAGTTATCTATCGAACACTTTTTGGCATTAGTTCCACAAACCTGAATAAAACATAAAATTATTGTAATTTTCACCTATTTTCTCTGTTGTATTATTGCTGTTATTATTAAATGCCTGGTATATATACTTAGTGATGGTCTAGCATATCAGCAGAAGACCTGGTGAAGCAGAAATCATACTGTTTGTCAGAAAAGAGACTGTGGGCTGTGAGATGTTGAACCACCTCGGCATTGATTCAAAGTGCTTCAGACACTTTGCCAAAAATCAGTAGGAGGTTGATAGGACGATAATTAGAAGGGTCCAAGGGTTCTCAAGTACTCTTAAATATAGGAACCACATAGGAGGACTTCCAGCAGCCACGAAAGTAAGAAGCAGAGAGGCAGCAGTTATAGAGTTTGGAGAGGACAGAGGAGAGTTCAGGGGCACATTTCTTCAGAACAATAATTCGGTTTCTGTTACTTCCACTCACTTTATGGAGGTCAAGCTTTGAAATTTTGTTAGAGACCAGCGAGTGGGTAATGTGGACATCATTCAGTTGGGCCTCAGTTCTAGATGGGAAGTCAAGTACAGATATTCCAGATGAATCCAGTGTCAAGTTGGTGGAGAATCTGCGAACAAAGCACTCAGCCTTGTCTGCTGAAGAGGTGAGGACCTTGAATTCATTGATTAGAGAGGGGATTGAGGGCTTACTGTTATTTGGTACACTTTTACAGAGCTGCCAGTAGTCTTTGGAGCCAAACTTATGGGATGCTATGCACTGCTTCATTCTGGCAGCAAACAGCCGCTTAGCTTCATTAAGTATCTTCTGGCACTCATTATGAGCAGAAGCAAAAAGGTGCCTGTTATGGTCCAACACATGGTTCCTATAAAGCCGGAAGTGATTCTGGTGGGTGATGGTGGCCAAGCAAGCAAGGGAGAACCAGGGAGACAAATAGGATTTAAGTCGCAACTCCCTGGCTGGGATGAAAGTGTGTTTTGAAGGCACCCCAACATGGTATTACTACAACTTCTATACAACACAGCATAGAATTACTACTCATTCTGTACAACAAAACTTAGAATATAACAACAGAAAAATATACTAACAATGAACCCCTTGAAAATGGCGAATGAATTTGCTGAAAACACTGAAAAGGATAATAATCACTATGGAAGGTTTTTACACTATCTTTGTCATCATAAATGAAGAACCCTAAGAACAAGAGAAAAATGGATAAAAATTTATAATATTTTGTTATCAGTTACATTCACTGACATGTTTACAAAAGAAAGATTTCTGATCAAATATTGTATGGGGCACTTAGCAAGAATCAAACTCATTCCTCAATAGTCATGGTTCAGTTGGTTGATTTTATGACGTCAACCCTTGGGTTATTTAATGTTTAATATTGTATGGGGCATCCATTAAGTACTAAACTGACAACTTAATAGCAATAATCAACTAGACTAGACTTGCTAACTATTAGCACACATTGAGCCACTCTACTGACTAGGAATATATATATATATATATATATATATATGAGAAAGATGTATTGTTTGTGTGTGTGTGTGTATGTGTATAAAGAAGAGAGAGTGTATATATGTGTGTGTTTAGTTTATATACATGCACATTCCCTTTTAATTATTTGCATCTTTCTGCACAATTTTATGACTCTCTTAGCTGAACTCACAGACGTTTTTTCAATTATAAAAAGAAAAAACATGCTGAAATAACAAAATATAACTTTGGAAATTTAAGTGTTTGTTAACCGATACACATATCAATGCTTTTACAATCAAACAGTAAATAAATAATATTTATCAAAAAATAAATCAAGAAATCTATCTACTATTCTACATAAATTTTCTAAATGAATAAAAAATGTGATGTATGTATAAATGTTGTTTGACTTTATAGCCAAAGTTACATCCATACTTTTGATAATTTATGAGATAAGTGAATATAAATTGGATAACTGAAAATGAAAGAGAAGCAAATTAAAGTGATCTCTTTTTTTGTAAATTAAACTTGGCTCTCCTTTTGTTCAAAGACACTGTAATTAAACGAAAATTGATCATAGTGACTTAAACATTTTGATTAAATACACAACGTTCATCATTTTATCAATTGAGCTAAAATCAATATCTTAAACTGAAAAACTCATATTGAACTTCTTAGAATACAGATTTTTTTTTCAACATCATTCAAATCTAGTATTCATTTTTTTTTTCATGGCTTGCATTATAATTAACTTCACCAATGAATTATTAACTAATCGAACTGAAGAAATAAGAATAATGTCCTCCTCTATTCAAACATCATTAACTAAAAACAATTGTGTCGGAATTACTTATTTAGTTCACTTTCATTCAGCTTCATTAACAAAATCAAGAAACATCTCAAATCTTTAACAGACAAACAAAATTATCCAGTTAAGACATTATTTTAGATTAATATGAGTCTTCTCCCTTTAATTTAGTTGCTTTTTTTTTTTTAATAGCAGACGAATAAAATGTGTGCATGTGGAGTTATCATGGTCTTTTTTTTTTTTTTTTTTTTAATCATATCACCCCGAGCAAGGCGGTAACGCCACTGATGCGCAGGGGGCTACGTAAGGGTAAAAAGAATGGAAAAGAGAAAGCCGGAAACCACATCCTAAACAGGAAACAAGGGATGAGCCTCTTCACCTGTTCAATAGATGTGGGTGGAGTGTGAACCGGGCGATAGTTTAGTCTATCTACTTCATGATTAAAGCAGAAAACAGAAAAGAATATTTTATTTTATTTATTTAGTTTTTCACTTAAACCTTGTAACTGAATGTAGGTAATTGGTTAATGTATTCAAAAACTATTCATTTTCAGCTGTTCATTTCAGAATATAACAAAATTGAACCTATTTTTTTTTCATAATCATTTATTTTTATAATCATATCACCCCAAGCAAGGCAGTACTGCCACTGGTGTACAGGAGTTTACATAAGAAGTGAGTGATTAGAAAGAGGGACAAGTTACAGTGGGTGTCAGAAAGTAGGTAAGAGAAGGGTGAGAACACTGGTGTGAAGAGAGCTGCATGAGAGTAGAGTGGATAGGGAAACCAACTTGATACAAGGATTGTCAAGGAAAAGATGCGAGTCAAGGAGATAAGAGATGGTAATAACCTAGGCTGTTGGCAATGATTCAATATTTTAGCCACTCTTGACCATGCTTTTCCATCATAAATGTGAACATGATCACCTATGTTGATGGGAGAAGCTCTCTGCAACCTTTCTCTTGGTAGTTATTCTGTTGTTTGCCTGAGTACCTTGCAGCCAAACGTTTGTTGATGGGCTGTATTATGGTGAGGAGTATGATCTATAACTCTAGGTTCATAAGCAAGGCTGCCAAAGATGGTGTATTGTCTTTGCCCAATGTAGTATGTAGGGTTAGCAGAGCCAAATGTGGATCAGTACTACTTTTGAAGCACTTGTGCATTGTTTTCTTTACAGTTTGGATTGTTCTCTCCACCAAACAAATAGATTGAGGAAATTCTGGACTGTTTATGCCGTGGAAGAAATCTCATTCCTTTTAAAATCTTTTGTAGGTTTTTGATGAAATTTTGGGCCATTGTCTGAGAATAAAATTCTGAGGATTCTATGTAATGAAAAATGTTCTTTGTCCACTGTAAAATAGTGGACACAATGATGTCCGAAAGTGTGCTAATTTCAAAATATTTGCAGTGATAATCCACTACCATGAGATAGTTTTTTCCTAGTATTTTAATAAGGTCAGTGCCAACCTTATATCAAGGTTGGTCAAGCACCTCATGTTTCAGGAGTGGTTCAGCACCTTGAGGATTTCTGTGCTGTTGACAAGAGTCACAGTTCTGAATCAAGTTTATTATTTCAGCATTAATTGTTGGCCAGAATAGAGCTCACCTGGCCATTTCTTTGTACATGAAGGATGGAACTATGATTTCCTGTCCCTTCAGTAGTCCATCATATTGAGTGATCTCAATTCTGAAACTGAAGTGAAAACTGAAACAGGAGTTATGACAGTGTTTTGGTCGACTAACAGATACCTGCTGCGCTAATTTCTTCAGAGTTTAATCACTTCCTGTCTCTACCCTGAATTGATTTAGCCATCTTTCACTAATTGGTAGTAATGTCAGTTGCTATGGGTAATCTGCAGTGTTCCTGTTTTATTACTTTGTTTAGATTTTGTGGATCAAGACATACCCAAAGAGAACCATTCAGTTTTTCAACCATGACCAGTGATGATACCCATTCTGTGGGCTCTGTGACTGGAACTATCACACTCAGTTGCATCATACATTCAAGTTCTGCCTATAGCCTCTTTTTGAGAGGAAAGAGCAGGTTCCTAGGAGGATTTATCTCTGGTTTTACTTGTGGATTCATTGTGATGTAGTGAATGCCTTGTAGTATTCCTAATTCTCCAAAACAATCATTGAAAGCAGAAAGATAATTTGGCTTGTTTGCATCTACTTTGCAAACTCTTTGTATCAGATTCAGATCTGTACAAGATCGAAGATCAATCAGAGGAGGTGCATCTGTGTCTGCTACAATGAATAGGATATTATACTTTATGTTTTTGTGCAAAATCTGGGTAATGAATCTCCCTTGCATTGGTATTGATGTGTTGTTGTATGCTGGCAACATTATTCCTGTGGGTCTCAATTTGGAGTGGTGCAGTAGTTTATTATAATCTTTGGTTGGAAGAATGTTGACCCGACTGCCAGAGTCAATTTTGAAGTCTATCTTAGTTTTGTTAATTTCCAAATTCACTGTCCAATCTATGAATGTGATCTTGTAATTGCTGAAAAACCTTCCGGTCAGTTGGTGAAGATTTTGCAGAGATGCTGTTGACTGAACAGTTGTAGTTTTCACCATCTGTGGAGGATAGATCACTGTTTTACTGATCTACTTTGTGTACAGATTTGTTCAAAGGATATCTAACGGCAAAAAATTTGGGCTTGTGGCACTTGTTGCATGCCTGGTTGTAGGCAGGACAATTACCTCGAAAGGAACAAAAGTTGCAATTCTTAATTTTTTTCTTTGCTGTGAGAAGAATGATTATTTTTCTCACTTTTAGTCAATCGTTGTTGGTTGTTAGTGTTTTTCTTTTTTTGAAACTTGCGCGCATGTTAAATGAACAGATTTGAGTTCATTTTGTTTTTGTAGCACCTAAACTCTATCCGGTTATTTCTGCCATTTGTCCTGCATTCACAGCTCTCTCTAGAGCTAAATCCATTTCCAATAATAATTTTTTCTGCAAATACAGGTCATTTGTACCTATAATGATGAGATCTCTAGTTAGGCTATCACAGAGATTCCCCAAATCTCAATCACGGTTTTCAGTTTGATAACAAGCTCGAACAATTCTGCTTCTTCCTGGCGAGCCATTAAAAACTAGAAACAGGAAAGAATAATGTTTTTTTGAGAAATATAATGTTTATCAAATTTATGAAGGACTGTAGAAAAATTCGCACTGACCTCCATGGATTCAAAGTAAAGTTGTAAGCACGGCAACCTTGTTTACCAATATATGTTAAGAGAATGCACGTCTTGATTTCATTAGATTTTTCCAATTTCTCTGTGGCCGTTAAATAAAGATTAAGTTCTTGTTTGAATATTTTCCACTGTTCTGAGAGATTATTGGAGGAAAAATCAAGCAGTCCAGGTGGAGTGAAATCCATTCTGAAGCAAGTAAGACAACTAACCAGTTTCGTGGTACTCAGAGCAACACTGACACCATTTTATAATGTTAACACCATGTGTTCACATTATAACATGGTGTCAGTGTTGCTCTGAGTATAATATCCTTAAAGATATCTTTAAGGATATTACAGTATAGATAAAAATAGTTTAACCATACCAGTTTAGAAGATTCACCTTCATCAAGGGGACAGAGATATTTTGTGTTAACACAGTATAGAATAGGATGACATAAGATAAGGACAACTTGTCATTATTATGATCAATGTTTATTTCTCAAATCCTACAGGAAGTATCTTCTCCCTGATTCCACTTTGGGTATGAGCAGTCAATGCTGTACATACAACACTGACTAGCTGTTGTATGTACAACTTTTAGTCTACTAACTGGTATGTCTACTTACATTTATATCTAAATCAACTCATAAAGTTTCCAGATGACCCTCATAAAATAAATGCTTTTTTGTCATCATTACATCACATTTAGCTTAACATTATCTATTCTCATACAATACTATAATACTTCTATAAATACTTTCACGGCTTCTGCTCCGATGAACTTAGATCACTAGTGCCCCCTAAATACGAATTTGAACGAGATACTAGATTAGCAACTAGATCCCACCCTTTTACAGTGAAACCGATAAAATGCAGCCGTAACTTCTACTCCAACAGTTTCTTTCCTCGCACTTCCCAACTGTGGAATTCTCTTCCAAATGATTGCTTCCCCAACGGCTACAATCTCCAGGAGTTTAAATGTAAGGTCAATAGACACCTCCTAACACACTAACCTGCTCCCATTCTATCCAACACTCTTCCCATCTGCCCAACCTTCATCCTCGCTATCCTTACTCATCTGTCACCTTCCTCCTGACATTCCCTATGTCTAACCACTCCTTCTCTTTACCTTCCCCTATGTAGCCCCATGCGCAATAGTGGCAGTGGAATGCCTTGCTTGGGGTGAGATGATTAAAAAAAAAACAATGTTACTCTTATAAGCAAGACTCTAAGAAGAGTGGTGATCTTAGTTTAAAATTAAAGATTTCCTTTTTTGAGTGCTAGATTTCCTCAGTTGCTGAAAGAAGATTGAAATGTTCAGAGAAAAATAAATGCCTTTTATTTTCATCATAAGGCTCTAGACTTACTGAGTTTGTCTTCTCCAGTGTTTGCTTTAGGGACAAGACTGACCTATCCTGATTTGGGATTTACTTTTCTGGGGTAAATTCCATCTGTTGTCTTAAGAAGAATAAAATATTTACAGAGAAATAAATACTTTTCATTATTATATACTGATATATTCCAGGACATTAAACATCACATTTAGCTTTTAATTTCATGTCAGGCTACAAATTTACTTATCTATTCTCTCACAATGTTAACTTTATAGGCAAAACTATATCATCTAGGTTTGTAATTAGAAATGTTTTTAGAGAGGGAGATTTAAACAGTCAGGTAAAGAAGAATTAAATAATTGCATTGAACTAAATGCTTTTGGTTTCATTATCAGACTGTGGACTTATTGATGTATCTATGAATACTGTTCAAATGAAATGTATTTTATGTCTTATGTTAGCAATGCTTGGTTTTCTGCAAACAATTTTTATAATTTTATCCTGTTTTTGCAATTTCAAAGTATTTCATTCTCATAAATTAGCAGAAATAGAAAAACTTTCATAAAATTTGCTGTATATATTTAATTTCCAGTCCACTGATATTATAATTAATTTCTCAGCACTTGCATATGCACATGTACTTCTCACACCCAAAATTTAAAACAATGCCCAACCAAGTTTTTCTGTAACTGCATTTTGTTTCAGGTTCAGTTTTTGCATTTAGACTGCTCTTTATGTTGAAACAATGCCTAACCTAGCCTTCCTGTGTATCAGGTTCAGTTTTTGCATTTAGACTGCTCTTTATGTTGAAACAATGCCTAACCTAGCCTTCCTGTGTATCAGGTCCAGTTTTTGCATTTAGACTGCTCTTTATGTTGAAACAATGCCTAACCTAACCTTCCTGTGTATCAGGTTCAGTTTTTGCATTTAGACTGCTCTTTATGTTGAAACAATGCCTAACCTAGCCTTCCTGTGTATCAGGTTCAGTTTTTGCATTTAGACTGCTCTTTATGTTGAAACAATGCCTAACCTAGCCTTCCTGTGTATCAGGTTCAGTTTTTGCATTTAGACTGCTCTTTATGTTGAAACAATGCCTAACCTAGCCTTCCTGTGTATCAGGTTCAGTTTTTGCATTTAGACTGCTCTTTATGTTGAAACAATGCCTAACCTAGCCTTCCTGTGTATCAGGTTCAGTTTTTGCATTTAGACTGCTCTTTATGTTGAAACAATGCCTAACCTAGCCTTCCTGTGTATCAGGTTCAGTTTTTGCATTTAGACTGCTCTTTATGTTGAAACAATGCCTAACCTAGCCTTCCTGTGTATCAGGTTCAGTTTTTGCATTTAGACTGCTCTTTATGTTGAAACAATGCCTAACCTAGCCTTCCTGTGTATCAGGTCCAGTTTTTGCATTTAGACTGCTCTTTATGTTGAAACAATGCCTAACCTAACCTTCCTGTGTATCAGGTTCAGTTTTTGCATTTAGACTGCTCTTTATGTTGAAACAATGCCTAACCTAGCCTTCCTGTGTATCAGGTTCAGTTTTTGCATTTAGACTGCTCTTTATGTTGAAACAATGCCTAACCTAGCCTTCCTGTGTATCAGGTTCAGTTTTTGCATTTAGACTGCTCTTTATGTTGAAACAATGCCTAACCTAGCCTTCCTGTGTATCATGTTCATTTTTGGATTTAGACTGCTCTTTATGTTGAAACAATGCCTAACCTAGCCTTCCTTGTCTGGGTCCAGTTTTTGCATTTAGACTGCTCTTTATGTTGAAGCTTCAGCCTTTTCTTAGCCTTCCTGTGTATCAGAGTTCAGTTTTTGCATTTAGACTGCTCTTTATGTTAAGGTAATGCCTAACCTAACCACAATGTATCAGGTTCAGTTTTTACCTTGCATTTGACTGCTCTTTATGTTGAAACAATGCCTAACTAGCCTTCCTGTGTATCAGGTTCAGTTTTGCATTTAGACTGCTCTTTATGTTTGAAACAATACCTAACCTAACCTTCCTGTGTATCAGATTCAGTTTTTGCATTTAGACTGTCTTATGTTGAAACAATGCCTAACCTGGCCTTCCTGTGTATCAGTCCAGTTTTAGGCTAGACTGTCTTTTGCTGTTGAAACAATGCCTAACCTGGCCTTCCTGTGTATAGGGTCAGTTTTTGGAAGCCCAGACTGCTCTTTATGTTGAAACAATGCCTAACCTAGCCTTCCTGTGGCCTTCTCAGTTCAAAGTTTTACATTGAACTGCTCTGTGTTTAGAAACTGTTTTCTAACTCGCCTTCCTGTGTATCAAGTTCAATTTTTTACATTGAGCCTGCTCTTTATGTTTCTGAAACAATACCTAACCTAACCTTCTATTGTGTCTGATTTGGTTTTTGTATTGAACTTCTCTTTATGTTTCAGCTCATGCTAACTAACCTTCTCTGTCCCATCAGGTTCAGGATTTTGCATTTCATTGCTCTTTCATCATTGAAACAATGCCTAACTTCTTCTGTGTATCTACGGATTACGTTTTGCATTTAAGACTGCTCTTTGCTGTTGAAACTTCTGGCTAACTGGCCTTCCTGTGTATCCAGTTCCAGTTTTTACATTGGGGCTTTGTCTTTTACTGGTAAGCTTATTTTATTTATGTGCTCCTGTATATCAGATCCAGTTTTTGGGCCTTGGAGCATTATTTCTTGTTGAAACAAGTACTATTCTTGTTCTTATCAGTCTGGTTTCCATTTAAGGACTGCTCTTTATGTTTACATTTAGTGCTTTTCTTCATTTACCTATATGTGTATCAGTTCAGTTTTTGCATTGAGACTTGCTCCATATGTTGACAAACAACTTTATTTCTGTGCCAATCAGTTCTAGTTTTTGCATTTGAACTGCTGTTTATGTTGAAGCTGATACTATTTGTTTATTTCTGTGTATCAGGTTGTTTTTCTTATGGGCTTCTGCTCTTTATGTGTAGCTTATTACCTACTTCTGCTTTATGTATCAAGGTTCAGTTTTTACCCATTTAGACTGCTCTTTATGTTGAAACAATGCCTAACCTAGCCTTCCTGTGTATCAGGTTCAGTTTTTGCATTGGAGACTGCTCTTTGTATATTGAAACAGACACTAACCTAGCCTTCCTGTGTCATATCAGATTCCAGTTTTGCATTTAGACTGCTCTTTATGTTGAAGCAATGCCTAACTTCCTGTGTATCAGGTTCAGTTTTTGCATTTAACTGTCTTTATGTTGAAACAATGCCTAACCCTGGCCTTCCTATGTGTATCCAGGTCCAGTTTTTGCATTTAGACTGTACTATGTTGGAAACAAATACCTAACCTAGCCTTCCACTGTGTATCAGGTCCAGTTTTTGCATTCTGGGCTTTATCTCTTTATGTTGAAACAATGCTAACTTTATTTCTGTGTATCTGAGTCCAGTTTTTAAGAGCTTGGGCTTCTCTTTATGTTGAAACAATGCCTAACCTAGCTTTTCCTGTGTATCAGGTTCAGTTTTACATTTTAGTTTCTCTTTATATGTTGAAGCAATGCCTAACCTTCCTGTGCTTATCAGGTTCAGTTTTTGCATTTAGACTGCTCTTTATGTTGAAACAATGCCTAACCTAGCCTTCCTGTGTATCAGGTTCGTTTTACCATTGAACTGTACTATGTTGAAGCCTGTGCCTAACTAGCCTTCCTGTGTATCAGGTTCAGTTTTGCATTTAGACTGCTCTTTATGTTAAGCTTCAATGCCTAACTGTAGCCTTTCTACTGTAACATAGGTCCAGTTTTCCCCAGGCTGTCTTTATGTTGAAACAATACCTAACCTAGCCTTCCTATGTATCAGGTCCTTTGCATTTAGACTGCTCTTTGCTGTTGAAACAATATTCCTAACCTAGCCTTCCTGTGTATCAGGTCCCGATTTTTGCATTTAAACTGCACTTTCCATTTTGCCATTTAATTACCCACCATATTAAGTTCAAATGATGTTTTTATCAAAATAAAGAACACAGAGCTGAATAATTTTGTTTCTAAGTGACCCAGCCAAACACTAAACTCAACAAAATGAATTTATGCAAGAAAGCAAGTTGAGAATCCTAAGCAGTCTAACTCTGCTGAATGAAGTATGCCATGAAGAATTATGAAAAATAAATGCAAATCACTACCAGAAGTTTGTATCACACAATGAAACATTTAGAGGCATACCTTGATTAACAACTAAATAATTTATTGTATATACAATTAAATTGAGGTAATAATTTTCTAATTTTTAGTATTTGAAGTTTGTTATTCTAATTCCATACTGTTTCCAAATATTTACATGCATTATCTGATCAAATAATAAATATTTTGTACATTAGCATATTTATTTTATCCACTATATATATATATATATATATATATATATATATATATATGCATTTTCGTGCACAGCTTGTGGTCATGCCTGCAAGTCCCACGAAAGACATAAATACCGAAACTAGAATTAGTTTTTGAGACGCTCATATGTCAAAATCGACAGGAGAGTTCATCACACACACACACACACACACACTGTATATTCCTGGATATAAGGCAACCTTTAGATAAGACAAAAAACATTGCAAATTTTCATGAATTTATACTATTCCTGTAGTATAAGATGACTGTTTAATGATGATATAAAGATATAAAGTTTATATTAGGGAAAATGTTTTTACTTACTGTATACTTAGAAATTCAAAATAACAAAACTGCTTCTATATCATGTTTTTCCTGCACATGTCTCCTAAAAGGGAAACCATGTTTTTCTTTAATTTTCATCATGTGCTCTCTTGCAAATACTGATTCTGCTTCTTTTCCTATATTAAAAGCCTAATAATAATACATTCCATTGCTAATCTTTACATTTTCTCAGCTGAGCTTGCATGGATACAAGTTGATTTCATTGATATGGATTTATTCTTCAAATAGGCAATTTATCATGAAGTTATACCAGTAATATGTAAGGTAGAAATAGTTTTATTACTTTTATTATTAGTTTATTTAATAATGTGAATCTTTTCATGTATGTTATTGGTTATCTCACCGAAAATAACGTTAGCCTATCAACAAACATCACTCACAATTTAAGGTTTCTTTTTTAGAATTGTAGTGTGTGCGTTGTGGTGCCATGGATATTGGCTCGGAACAAGAAATCAGAGAGCTGAGTTCGAATTCCAGGTGAATATGTTGCATTCACAAATGCACAAATACCCTTGGGAAAGGTATGAATCCATCAATTCTCCCTCCAGCTATGGATTGAATAACAGGACAGACTGGGTTCTAAAATAATGGCAACCTACTGCGGGAAAATCTTTTGCCCAGTCAGACATATCTCTTTTGAGACATGATTGCTCAAGTGTGTATGACATCTGGCACTTAACTGATTGAGTATAAGATACCCCCACCCAATTTTTAAGGGTGATTTTGGGGGTTTAATGGTTGTCTTATATGCAGAAATATACAGTATGTTTAATACTATGTTTGTTGAGAATACCTAAATGAAACGTGGCTTGATTCACTATCTGAATGGAACTTCTAATTTCATGAAGAAAATAACATTTATTTAATTTTTACTTGTTTCACTTCATTCACATTCACTCTCTCATACTTAACCACACACATAAACAATGATTAAATGTTTGTTTAATTTTGTAACATTTCCTTGAAGGTTATATTTTCATTATTATAAAGCAGTGGCAATTTTCCCTTAGAACATGTTGACACCTTTTGCTTTAGAAACAGAAATTGTTCATAATAATTTATTTTCTCATGAGAATAAATAAAAATATTTTTGTATGGTCAAATGAATAAATTAGAAATGGATCACACAGAGCAACATGTGTTAATCATACTATCAGCAATGATAAGATACCAAGATTTCAATTTGTTAATTATAGAAAAATTTTTTCCAAAGAAAAAAAAGAAGACTTTTTCACATTTCAAAGGTAGTTGCTTATGCATTTGGTCTTCTGTGAAAAATACACATAGCTTTTACATCATAGCTAAGTTGTTGACAATGAATGTTACAACATTAGTATTATTATTAATCTTTACAACTGACCATTTCATTTCAAGTGAAGAAAATTTATAAACAACTCTATGAGTCAAGATTTTTCCTAGTACAATTAAAATAAGAGGGGATAAAAAGTTTGTTTTAATAGAATAAACATTTTTGTATATAGTAATAGTGATGTCAATAGAAAAACAGACCCTTTGACACATCTTTTTTTTTTTTTTGCAGATACAAAAGTTAAACTTTGCCAAAAGTTTTTAGCCTGACTCACTTGTAAAAATCTAACCATCAGACATTTTTTTGTAATTCCTTGAATGAACTGAGAACTTTTCAGCATGTTCTCATAATGATGACAAATTGCTAATAGAAATAATAAAGCATTTCTGCTTTATATACAGCTATTCTGGATGTTTTATACTACTATTTTATGGACATTTTTATATTATTTTATATGATTTTTTTCAATGTAACTATTCCTCAGGCATCCCAGCATTAGGTCATAGTTGGTGAGATTAGTTGGGTTTACTGAATAGTGAGTTTGATCCTCACTGAGTATATGATACAAAATTCAACATTAAATAACCCAACAAATTGTAAAGTCAACCAAAGTATTTTACATTATTTTTATATATATTTATTAATTTTTTTATAAGTAGCTATTCTTTGTATAGTATCTTTAAATCTAAATTCTTAATGTATTTAATACTATTTTATGTGTATTTGTATACTATTTTATGTTATTTTCATCTGTAGCTATTGTTTATATGATTTAAAAACTTATTTATTCAATATTTAACTATAAATTCCTAATTTACTTTTATGTATGTCATATGTAGATGTGTTTTTGAGATAAAACTGTAATGTGTCAAATTCCTGTTAATATTAAAACAATATATAAACCAAAAAATTTGCATTAAAAAGAACTACTCAAAATGATTGCTTGAATAATAATAACAACTTGCTGCTTTTAGGGAAATTTCAATCAGTACTGACAGTTAAAGATTATTTATCATCCCATGACTCTAACTTGTCTCTGTATCTTATCATCATCTCCCTTATCCAGTTTAATTTTTATAAAGAATTCTATGCCGCTTTTTATCTCTGTCCCTTTCTCTCTCTCTCACTCTCTCTCTCTCTCTCTGTGTCTCTCTTTCTCTCTATATATATTTTTTTTCTTTCTTTTACCTGGTTTCATTTTCATTTTTATCTAATTTTCTTCCTGTCTACCTTTCATCCATACTGAGTAAAAGTAACATTATTTTAATTATTATATATATATTTTTTTTTTACTAATTTTTCACCCAATATAATGCTCAAGAGTCAATCAAGGTAGAGGGCTACTGAGTAAGGCGAATGCATCTAAGAGGAGAAGTTAAGGAGTGCAGTTTATGAGGATATATAGGAAAGATAATGGTTAGCTCAATACTCAAAGAAATTAAAGCTTAGGGAAGCATCCTCTCAGAAGTATTCTATAAAGCGGCAGTTCTTGAGAAGAAGCTGTCTGAATAGAACTTCCTTCTTATTAATGGAATACAAAGGGAATAGAGATGATTCCTTCCAGAGAACATGACATGACAGGTCTTAGCTGTGAAGGTCAGGATTGGTGAAACTAAGGAATTTAGCTTATCTGAATATTTTCCATGAAAGTAGCTATAGAATCATGAAAGGCTTGTGATGTTTCATCTGAAGAATAGAGGTAGTAGAGTGGAAAATAATTCATCACTCACAAGACTGCATAGATGTTTCTGAATTCTATCAAGACTTTGGCCAGGAAATGTAAATGATTCCAATTCAGAAGGGGAAAAAGTCAAGCAGATATCACACTCTGATACTATGCTGAACTACTATGTAATATCAATCCTCCTATATGACAGTGAAGAGGAAACTCGAGGCAACAGATATGTGGTACTACAGAAGGATGCTGAGAATACCACTGACTGAACATATAAGCAGCACAGATGGTTTAAAGAAAATCAGAACTAAAAGGATACTTATACTCAAAATCAGACGTCACTTGAAATTTATGGGATGCATGAAGATGAAAGAAAGCTTGGAGAATTTAACACTCACAAGATAGATGGAAGGCTGGGGAGTGGTCAGAGATAAGCAGTAAGTAACATACCAAACAAGTTTGTGGAAACTGATAGTAGAATGAGGTATGGTCGTGAGTCAAATATTGTTCATTCACTGATATTCTCATCAACCTTCTGTAGTGCCACATATCTGTTGCTTCAAGTCTCTTCTTCACTGTCCTATAGAAGGACTGATACATGAAACAGGAAGTTGTGGAGAGCCATATAATTATATATGTGGGGAAAATATAAAAGAAGCTAAGAACACAAATATTTTTATGAAAAAAAAGAAAAAACAAATTGTAAAAAATTAACAATGATTAACAATGAGAAAACATTTTTAGTTTAAACAGATTAAAAAAACAAAAACTGTGCAAAAATATTATGTTGTTAAAATTCATTCAGACCATTTCAACTAGAACATTAAGGTAATATGTTCTGAGAATGATGAAAATAAACATTTAAATATATAAACAAAAGGAGTCATAGTTCTTGTTTGTTAATCAAATATTGATTACCTCTAAGTACATTTAGCAAATCTTAATGCTCTGATATTAGCTTTCCAATGCACACACGCACACACAAACATTCACGTGCAAAGCATAGCAGTCATATATTCAGTGTTGATTGGTGGATATTTTGATGATGTCACACAGTGGCTGAATTTGGGAGATGAAGTATTTAGATCCAATAAGTTTCTTTGCGCTAAGATATTTGTCTTTGTTGCTTGTTTTTTTCCTTTTCCCTTAATATTATGATGAGTAATCCTTTAACTTATAAAGACTGCAGCTTTATGACTTCATTGATGCCGAATCACAAATTATTGCTTCATTTTAATTTTGTCAGTGCTTATAAACAAGCAATTCTTTTTTATCTTAATATTTTCACTTTTTTAGTAGTATTTCAACCAATATATTTCTTATCCTTCTTCAGGAAATTTTGTCTTGTGCAGAATCTTGTTTTAAATTTTCTTTCCATAATGTTGTCTATGTTCTCTTGTGATGGTACTTTTGTAAACTCATTTAGCTCCACATATAGAAATATGTAATTTTGCTTAATGGCACCAGGTGGATGTCATTTTCTTCAAGGTATCTGAAGGTGGATGTCAAAGGGGACATTATTTTCTTAATGGAACCTGAAGGTGGACGTTATTTGCTTAATGGAACCTGAAGGTGTACATTAATTTAAAGGCCTCAGAAGATAGAAAGAATTTACTTAAATGTGCCTGAAGAAGGATGCTATTTGCTTAAAGACTCTTCAAGATGGACATTATTTGCTTAAAAGCAGCTGAAGATAGACATTAAGCTCAGTATAATGCTACTTCCTATTTATAGAATGTATACTATAATCATAATGAACTGCAATTGCAATGAAATATTGACAAGCTTTTAAAAATATTTTGCTTGAAACCATCAACTATCAAATGTCTACTTACTTGACCAATATGAATGTAATGGTTGCACAGTTCATAAGTTTGTACTCAATAATATTTTACTGATGACTGAATAACCTCACAGAAGAGTTTGTTCATGCTTGTAAAATAGTCAAATTACATCTAATCTTGTTCAGGGCATCAATATTGATTTTAGCTTTGTGAATAACTAGAAGTCACATGGGATAAATTCTGAATTGTAGATAGGGGGCTGATAGACTTGTGTGATATGATATTTTCAAAAAAACACTTCACAAGACTGATTTACTCACTGAGTGATTCTGAATATGTGAACCACATATTCATTCAGTAGAATCTCACAGCTGACTGATGAAGCCCAAATCCTGTTCAAACATATGTAGTATGTGATTCATGCCAAAGAAATACTTAGTATTATTTGAATTTAATGTCCATCAAAAACTTTTGATTTAATAACAGTTGATGTGTGATCATTTTAGTATTCATTAGATTCACCCCAAGAGAAACCAAAGTAATCTTTGTAGTTTGTGTCACATCATAACATTCAAAGAGCTGGGTGCCTCAAGGACTAACCTAGAAGGTGGCCTTAAAGCCACAAAATGCAGAATTGGGACTCAAAGAATGTTAGTGGGTGTACCAACATAAACAAGGAAGTGAACCTAGATGAAATTAGGTTATACACATACAAGACAACTGGGTGAAAGGAAATTATATAAATGCCCAACTCATAAGTGAGACAACAGAATTTCTTGCAGTCTTCCAAGAATATGATCAAACATTTAAAGAAAAACCCCAAGCCACATCCCCCTGATATGGTCAACATTAACTTGATGAAATCCAAAAGTGGGTGAACAATTTCTTATTATGTATGAAAAATTTAGTCTTATATTCTTATCAGACATTACTAATACAAAATTACCCATGTGTAATAAGGTCCTCTCTGATTAATTGTCAGATTTCAGTTTTTCAGATAATCAAAATGGTTGGACACATTCCAGACAGACCTTGCACACTTGCTTTTTTGGAAATGCACTAAATATCCTTGAAACAATGCCTAGTAATATCATATTTTTTGCTTTCTATTTTTTTTTTATGTAATTTATTTCTCTAAAAAGAAATTGAATATAAAGAGGATTGCATGATTAAAAAATGAAAAAAGCCAAATAAATGAAAATTTTCCTTCCTGAAATTTATGTGTGAGAAAACACAAAACAAAATCTTAGACAGATAGAAGCAATGGCAAATAAGTTCCATGTCATGTATGTTCAATGGGTTTCAAGTTCACTCCAGACATCAAGTGGAACTCATATATATAATCCATTGGGAAATATGCTTGAGAAATGATTGGCTCCTTCTATTGCCCCAGAAAGTATCTGACTCACTCTGGTATACTTTATCTTTACAAGAGTCAGATTAAACTAAAAATAAAGTATTGCTGTCATATCTGGACTAAAGCTGCTATATTGTAAATTTTCAGCCTTGATAGAATTCAAAGAGAAAAGACATCCAACACACTGGCTATCTTCTCAGGATATCTCTTCTCTATACTGTTTTATAATAATAGAGATAGGAGATATCCAGTGAATAACAGCAGAAAGAAAAGACATCTACTGTATAACAAATCAGAAAGAAAAGTCACATGTATAACAGTAAAAAGAGAAAGAAAGACATCCAGTGTATAACAGCAGGGAAAGAGAGAAGACATCAATTGTATGACAGAAGAGTGAGGGAGAAGAGATCCTATATATAACAGAAGAGAAAGAGAAGACATCCAATACTTCATCATAAAAAGAGAGAAAAAAACATCCAGTATATTACAGTAAATAGAGAGACTCTACCTGCTTATCCAATGTATAACAGAAGTGAGAAATCATCAAATGACTTACAGCAGGAAGAGAAAGAGAAAAACTATCCAACATATAACAAAAGAGAGAAAGAGAGAGGGAATCAAATGTCTAACAGCAGGAAGAGAAAGAGAAAAACTATCCAACATATAACAAAAGAGAGAAAGAGAGAGGGAATCAAATGTCTAACAGCAGGAAGAGAAAGAGAAAAACTATCTAACATATAACAAAAGAGAGAAAGAGAGAGGGAATCAAATGTCTAACAGCAGGAAGAGAAAGAGAAAAACTATCCAACATATAACAAAAGAGAGAAAGAGAGAGGGAATCAAATGTCTAACAGCAGGAAGAGAAAGAGAAAAACTATCCAACATATAACGAAAGAGAGAGGGAATCAAATGTCTAACAGCAGAAAGGGAGATGCTATCAAGAAAATCCATATTGTTACAAATCTAGCCATCTGTATTGCTGCCTCTTTGAGAAAATAAAATTTTAAATAAATTTCTACAATCTCTAAACTAGCAAAAATAATTAAATAAAAATGTATTGAATTTGAAGTTCCTTTCTATAGCCAGGAGAATTACCTCCCTTGACAGAATGATTCATGGTCAACACTGCTATGTTGTGACAACAATAATACCAAATCTTATTGATAATCCATCCACTCATACCAATATACATCCAACCATTGCAAAGTCTGTCCCCAAAACAAACATTAATGAATCCACTGATGAAGAAATTAAGAAAACTATTTAAAAAATCTAAGGAATAATAAAGGATCATTTGACATTGAAGCTGAACTTTTGAAAATAGATTACTTTCCTCCTGAACTCAATAACAAGTCCTTCTTTTTTATGAAAGAAGTCTGAAGTCAGAAATGCATCCCCAAAAAGGTGGGGTCTATCACACATTAATGCATTATAGAAACAGAAAGGTATCTCTCAAAACTCTCACACATACAGAAGACAGAAGAATCTTAATTGGACTGATCATAGTGAAATTATTAATAAACATGATATTAACTCAGCTCTCATCATTTTATAAAAGTCAACTCTTTATAACCAAGTTTGTTTTCCATTCTGGAAAGGAATGCAACAGTGCCATATATGTCATCAAATTATTTGCTTCTCTAATAAGAAACTGTATACCTGATTTGTTGATATTACAAAAGCATATGACTACATCAATAGAGAGTTCCTCTTCTCATCCATTAGAAACCATGTTCCAAGATATGACGCTATTAAATGCATCAATCTAATAGAGAAAAATTATTGGTTAACAAAATTTTACATATCAGGTGAGAACCCCAATATGAAAACATTTAAAAGCTCATCAGAAGTAGAAAAAGAATGAAATCTTAGCCTCATTTTCTTTAATCTTTTCCTAGACTGTACCCTGCACATTTACAAACAGATGTGAAGAAATAGTCATTGATCATTTAAGAAATCCACACGGCATCCCAAACAGGTCTACTAAGAGAAGATGATCTTAATTTTCCTCCTGAGGTCAATGTAATGATAATAAAGTGGACTATGCTGATGACATAGGTGTTGATATTTGGGATAAGAATGATCTTGAACAGAAAATCAATACCCTCTATCAAGTGTTCCAAGAAATGGGACTCAAAAACAAAACTTTCCAAAACAGAAACTATGATCTGGAATTAGAATGAAAGTAGTGATGTTGAATTAGTAAATACTAAACACTTCATAAATCAGCTATAACAAATTAAGTATAGATGAAAAAGAAATTGAACATAAAATAGGCTGTGCCAGAAGTAGTTTTGCCCAACACCACAAATTACTACAAAACCAAAAACCAATCTGAAAACTCAAAACATGTTCTTAAATACTCTTGTCAGATTGATACTTTCATAGTGATGCCATGCACTGCGTCAAACCCATTCAAAAATATCTTAACTAACAGCTGTATACAACTTCTTTCCAAGATCAATGGTGAGAAAAGACTTTGAATAAGTAAAGACTGAGTGTCTTGGCAAAGATCATCCTTATTTGTACATTGTGGACTGGTGATTTAGAATCACAAGGAACTGTATCAAATAAAAAAAACCACATTACTTGAGGACTAGCAACACTATCAACAACTAAAATGGATAGCATTTGTAACTCAAAGAGAAAATAATGATATAGTCAAGATTTCACAACACTTCAACTAAAAGTTTTGGAAGGAAACCCCATCAATACTTGAAAGAGTTATAAAAGTTAATGGACTTGAGGAATCTGTTTTTCTAAAAAAAAGTGTTATATGAAGAAAATTTTATAAATTTCAACCAAAAACAGTACTGGCTGTCTGGTTAATTAATGTCAAATATTTCCTTAGAAGAAAATGTCTAATATTACCATTACTGGATTCAGTCTGCATTCATTCTGTAAAGGTTTTTGACCAATTGTAGAGTTGTTTGTTTCAGTGGTTCAAACATCTGGTTAGAATTTCCAATAAAATTACAATGATAAAAATAAATGGAAAAAAGTCCTTGCTTTGAATTCTGAAAATTAGAATAAAATTTCAAATATTACATTAATCCTAAAATATGACCTTTCAATCAATTAACAAAATGAGGAGTCTACGTTATTTATCTGAGCAAACATGATATTTTTATAATTAAATATGCACCAAAAATATTGGCTAAGAACCACTCATGGGACTCATAATTTGTAATAGCTTGTGTTTTTAATAAATGCTCAACTGTTACTGAAAAGTGCATAGAATTAACTTCAGAGATTTGTCATAACTGATAAAAAAATCAACATTGAGTTTTTGAGAAAAATAGCTTACAAACTTTGTAAATCACTTAGAAAATTCAATCTTTTTAATTTCTATCTGAATTTTGGGAGTGGTTTATTATATACATTTCGACTGTTGTCTTCATCTTTGTTGTTATTATCACAACATTTTGGTCATTGTGTCCTTCAGCCTTCATCAAGTGCATATTGATCAGGTAACCTAAAGGGAATTTCAAACAGAACCCTTTATTTAATTTACAGAGATAGATTGTTCTCATTACACTACCCATTTGTAGCTATATTTCATCTTACAATAGCCTAATGGATTAAAGTTTTGGTTTATTGGTTGAAGTGTTTGTTGGATTAAAGTGTTGGTTTATGGAAGTAAACAAAATCAAGAACTAAGCAGTTATTTGGTACTCTAGTTGTTTCTTGTTAATCTCCTGGTAGATACCAATACAGAGACAACTGACAGAATGTGCTGGGTCACACTATATTAAATCATTGAAAGTTTTGGTGTATTTGTTTAATAAATTCTACCTATGATATCACAGTTTAAAATAAGCAGCAGGGTTAGAATAAGTGCTGTAAGAAACCATATATAAACATGATCCTTCTTTTATGTATCCTTTCATTATATATTTCTGTATATTTCATTATATATTTCATTATATTCATTATATTTCATTATATTGGTGGTCATGATGTTCCACAAATTCCAATCCAACTATCAGTTGAAATTTATAAAATCTTTTTATTAAATTAATTTTTTAAGAAAATAGTTTTCTCAAGCTTACTATCAGTATTAACTGGAGTTTCCTTCCTAACCTTTTGTTTGAAGTAGTGTGGGATATCAGCATCTTCATTGTATCACTATTTTTTCTTTGAGTTACATGTGATATCCATTTCAGCTGTTATAAATAATTAGATTAGGTTTACAAATAAAAATAATGTTAAAATATTTTTTTAAAATTATAAATAACAATGGCACAGGTGCAGCTGGTAAGTTAAAATTAGTTGTACCTACTGCTATATGATAAAACATCATTTTTGAAGTTAATATTTTGAAGTTAATATAGGTTGAGAATCCTTTACCCAAAATTCTTAGGACTGGAAGTGCTTCAGTTTTCAGATTTTGGAAGACAGGGTATTTAATTTGTATAAAGCATCAATAAAATGAGCCAGCTTCATAATAGAACCTAAGCATAAACACAATATACCTTTACATTTCATAACACAGCTTATATATATAAGATAACTTTATATAAGTAACATATACCCTGAAAGTATTTTATTATAAAATTTAATAAATTTTGTGTACATACAGATACAGCTAATAGCGTCAGTTATGTAATGCCACACAGATTTCTAAGCAGTGAAATTAAGATTTCATGTAAAAATAATGTTTTGTACTTTCTGTATGTGTACAAAAACATGATTACTACTTATAAAAATATATAAATGTAGGAATTTTTGACATTTTGAATAATGTCTTTATTGAGCATGAAATACCTGAGAAGTAATCCATGAATGAAGGAAAACTGGCACCAATGTAGGGTACATAGCTGGGCTGGGGAGCCCCCACTTAAGACAGATGAGGCTTTTAAAACAGCTGATAGTCATCTATGAACCTTCAAAATGCTTTCTGAAATTTTTCATTTGGGTCAAGTCATATCTGCAGCTAAAAAACTTTTGGATTTTGGAATCTATATATGTATAAAAAGTAAGATGTTTGTGTGTATGTATGTCTGTCTGTCTGTCTGTCTGTCTGTCTGTTTGTATGTCCTTTATACAAATCAACAATTTTTATCTGATTCTCACTAAACTTCACACAAATATTCTTTAGGCTTCTGGTCAGGTCATGGGCTACTTATTTTTTCTGATTTCTCCCCTATATTGGAAATTGATACCCTGATATTCTATCGAATCTGATCAAAAACTGATATTCAGCCATCAATATAGCTCATTTTCTTCAATTTTACTCCTGATGGGTATGATAAGTTTTCATGGGCTTAGGTTAGTATATCGTTGAATGACTTATTTGACTCTGATATTGGAAATCGATACCCTGATATCCTATTGTGTCAAAATCAGGTTTTCAGTCCTTTTATTTTGGTTTTTGCTTCAGGTTTTGCTCTAAGTAGATATAATTGTAGTTCTTAGTCTCAGCCATGATACCATTTACTCAGAGGACTTATTTAGCCTTCAAAATTCAGTTTGCAATGGAAAACTTATTTGACATTGATACCGGAAATCAAAATTTGACTTACATCCATTCATTTTCTTTTCAATCTACAGTTTGGCTTTGACTGGAAACAACTATTGCTTTTTAGTCTTTCATGCCAACATCCAAAGAGTCTCAGCTCCAGGATCATGGATTAGTTTTAAAGCTTTCATTACACCCGAGCAATGCCAGGCTATACTGCTAGTATTGGATAAAAGATACTCAACCTGTATTACAAGAAAGCTGTTATAAAATAAGAAAGTTGATTACAATTTATGTACCTGACAATTGCAAATGATTAAGAATTATCTTAGCAACTGAAAGTGTGATGTTGGTTTTGTAATAAGTTGCTACATGGATTACAAAGGAACTGGAGATAGTACTAAACTGTGACCAAGAAAAATATGTTATAAACAACTAAAAGAAAATGCAGTTTAACTATGAGGCTGAAGAAACACTACAAGATCCAAAGTAGAATTTCAAATGAGGTTTCTATGATACTATTTTAAATATGGCCATACAATATGTTGAAGAGAATTTTTATCTTACAAATTAACTTAAGCATAAAAATATTTTTAATAAAAATGCCAAGAAAATATTTGTAATGATAAAAATGGATGCCTTCCTATTGAGTCTAGGTTATCAAATAAGCCTAAAAGAACATTACTACTGTAGAGAGTTTAATCCTTAATAGTTTTCCACAACTGTGTATTAGATTAAGCTCAGCTTAGAAAATATAATAATAAAGATGTGTGCCTCACCACTGAGTAGTAGTTAACAAGAGCCGAGAAGGCCATTATTAGTACAGTGAGTTTACTACTCACTGGGGTCCCTAGATGAATATTTTTCATATATCAAGCCAAAGATAACTGTGAAGAGTCATGACTGACCACGTCCTGAATAGACATGGTACAGAAAAAAAATAGCCAACATGTATATCAAAATCCTTTACAGAAAATTCTGTGTAATTCAATCAAAGAATATTCATAGTTTATTTAGTTTATAGAAGTAAACAATACAAAACAATAAAAAATACAAAACAATCCATGCAAAAAAGCAAAAATGGTACTCTTGTACCAATTACAAAGGACAGGCTGAAATTGTCATAAGTATGTTGGTTCAAATAAAACGTGAATGTATGTATTCTGATCCAGCATGATTTCAGGAAGAAAATAATGGTGCTGCAGAGAAAATTATTTGAAAAATAATATATGCCATAAGCACTATTTCTGGGGGTAAAAACTGAAGAAAATAATTTAATAAGTTAACAACCCAGAGTATGTCTCCAAACCACAGTATACCCAAGTTTATTCTGAACAAGGTTGTTTTATATCTGAGATGTAAATTTATAAGGCCAGTTTATACCCTCAAGTATAAAACACTCTAGGCTATGTATTCCAAAAGTAGAATATCCATCCTCCTTTTCCTATATAATAAGATGTATAGAGATTTTATCTCCATTCTACCAACCTCAATTTTATCCTAACTCCTTTGTTAGCACATTAGTAAGACTAATTTTTAGAGGCTTATTAAATTTAATCAAAATGATTGAAGTATGGTCTTTTTGTATCTGAACACTTTTGATTTGTGTGTGCAGTCTACAGACCACAATTGAATTCATTATGGACAAGTTTGTTTACTCAAGAGTGCTCTTTCCTTTCATCCAAAACCTGTATTAATTGAACAAGATTGGTTCATTTTTAGAAACATGAATACCATATGTCAAAGTTTGCATCAGCCATCACATAACATTCTCGTAAAGCAAAAAATAAATGTTGATACTTTTGTAATAAGTATCAACATATAGTGGTAAATAGTCAGAAAGTTCTACCCTAATCATTGAATAAAAGATTTTGATATTCCTGAAAAATTCCACTGGAATTTACTGATTTTGGGACAGACAGTCAGTAGTAAAAGTGTAGCTAAAAAGATGAATGGACAAAGAAACATAAAATATAAACTTTGTCATCACACACAATATAACAATCTCTTCTAATATAATCTATAGTTAAGTTCATTAATTTCTTAACTTTGTAAATTCTGCATTGTCCCTGTGGGGTTTGATACATTGACACCCACACACACACACACACACATGGTCATTCAGCGTTCATGTGATAACTTAATTTCCCGCGTAAACGAATGCCAATAAAAGCGGGGAATGTCACGTGGTATGCTAATTAGGATTTTGTCCCGGGCAAGAGCAGACATGTTTCCCTAACTCACACAAACACACGCGCACTAATTGCGGGTAGCAATTAGGGGCGCAAATTTTTATTTCTCACCAGGGAAAGAACTTTTCTTTCCTTAATTTTATGTATGCTGTCAACCCTATGTAACCTTTGTTAATATATTGTTTTTCTTGTTACTTTCGCCTACTCGTTTTTCTTATTGCCTGTTTTATTTCATGACCACAGTTACGCCGAGTCGACTCGTAAAACTAAAATAGAGAAGACCATTCGTCTTCTACATCTCTGTCAATGTAACTTAGTTCTTTTCTGATGTTCTCTTTCAAATTTAAAAATTTCTCTCATAAGTTTTTAAATTGTTTAGTGGCCATCTTTCATTTGCCTTCCATTTTTTCAGTTGATACTTTTTCATGATAATATTTTAAATGTTCTTGATAACAAGAATGAGATCAATTGTTTTCTTGTATTACTCAATGAAATTGTTTTTTTATTAAAAAGCAGTGCATAGTTTTATTTAGGCTGTCTTTCACTGGCATGATTCACAAAGCAGTGATTTCAGAATTAAGACTTTGATTCATCTATTCAAGATTGAGAAGAAGAAATAGAAATTTTGATCCAATTTTCACTAATTCTAGAAATAATTCTAACAGATATAAAAAATAACATTTTTTTCAAACAATTTTCAATCTAAAAACATATTTTTTCTTAATATATATTTTACTAAAAACACATTTTTTCTTAATATATATTTTACTAAAAGCAAGGCAACAAAGCCACAAGTGTTACTGAATGAGAGAAAATATGAGAAAAATAATATGTCATCTGATGCATGTTCAACTACATATGAAAATTCCCTAATTTGCTTGATATAAACGAAACTTCTTGGTTAAGTACCTGACTTTTAACTTTCAAAAAATGAACTACTTTTTAATTTCTTGATAATTTCTATTTTCCCAGTTAGCTGTATACCCTGACTGTTTAGACCATGTTATTTTATATCAATAAGATAGACTTGACACAATCATATCCTAGTGGTTATTCTGGAGTAGGTTAAGCTATACATGGGTATATTTTTAAAGTGGGTTAATATGACCTGCTACACTGTCATTTGTATTTGGTACACAACTGTTCTATGATTAGCAAACACTCCTAAACCCAAAGTCTAATTATCTGATTGAGTCTTTTCTTTACCCATCAAAAAAATAATAAATAGGTTCCTTTTAAGAAAATTCAAATTTAAGTAGAAAACTCTAAAAATATGCAAACAAGATTCTTTTGCCATTGTGTGGATAACTTCTGTATTGTTTGCTAATATATCTGCTAGGAGGTGCTGTTTCAGTCCTATAAAAGAAGGAAGCAAATAAACCACTTCTTCTTTTGGCTCTGAAATGTAGTAGCAACATAAGTCTTGTCCCTACTGGGTGAATTTATTCCTTTTGAAAATGTGTCCAATTTCTTCACAATTTATCAAACTCAAACTTCTTCATCATAATCTGTAGCACATATCTGCTATGCCACTCAATACTGTAATATTAAGTTTTATTATAACAAAGCTTTGTTTTCAGAAGAAATATACAAATGAGTTATCAGTTTACTGCCAATATGATAAAAATATATTTACTCAAAAGGCAAATATTTTTTAGAATAAAATATTAAAATCTGAATTTGTTCAATCAATTCATCTTAATAAGAAATTTGCAAGAAATCTCCTATAGTATTTCTTACATTCATAAATCTCCTCAGGGCATTGGTGATAATGACTCTCTACAATTTCCTGTTTTTTTGATTTTGTAACTAATTTTTTAAATTTTGTACCATAATACTAAGTTCGTGTTCTGCCACTCATTCACAAACAAAAGAACAATGTTTTAAAATTAATATGAGGGACTGCAGAAAATTTTTCGGCCTGACCCATTTCATAAAATTGGACTAAATGACCTCGAATTCTTTTTAGAAACTTTTGATGGAACTGAGAACGAATGCAACAAGGGACATAACTCTCGTAAGACCTGTCAATATAACGTAAATATTAAAGATAGCTGCTGTCCAACAAAAAGCATTTTCATGTTATTTTTACACACATCAATCCATATCACACACACACACACACAGTGAGACATAAATACACATTCAAGTAAACATTTCTAAAAATGTAACCTTAAATTAACAGGTAATGTAAGAAACTCATAATATAATCAATGGAATAAAAATAAGTTTTCTATTTTTTCATTAACAGACTCAATTTAATAAGTATAACTCTGGGTGTGATGGATGACATTGACATCTCATTTTAAGAGAAATATTTACCAAAATTACACAAAAGTATCTTGAAATACTAAAGAATCAATAAAATAACCACTGGCTTTAGCCACAGCCTCCAGATGCCTTCAGAATCTCTTGCAACTCTTCTAGATAGTATCCTTGTTTAAATTGGTGAATATTTGGTGCTACAATGAGTTTTGTTGGTCTCTCGTTAAACTGCCCCCCCCCCACCACATAATAATCAAGAGGGTTACAGTCTGGGGAGTTAGGTGACCAGATGTAAGGAGTGATGTGGCTGCAGAAATTGTTTAAAAGTTTGGCATGGTGCTGAGTTTTGTTTCCAGTTATAGGGTCTTCCAACAGCCACCCTCTTAATCCAGAGCAGCACTACCTCCTCAAAGCCATTGATGTATGTCACTGTGTTAAGTCTGAGGCTCTGTGGAAAGATGAATGTAGGCATAATGTTGACATCACTATTGATCACTCCAAATACCTTTGTAATCACCATTAGACTCATTCAACTCTTTTTGAATCATCTTCACTGTCCTCAGATTAACATTCAAACACTGAAATCTTTGTATTGGGGCTTCCAGAACAAATGCCAAATAGTACAATATG
Organism: Ascarosepion bandense; assembly: GCA_037127315.1. NCBI lineage: Eukaryota > Metazoa > Mollusca > Cephalopoda > Sepiida > Sepiidae > Ascarosepion > Ascarosepion bandense. The sequence continues at coordinate 1,958,013 of JBBBDQ010001955.1, forward strand.
TTATTTCTACATTTCTGGCAAAAAATTACATCAAGATGATCTTTTTCTCATAGACAGTGCCCAACTAGCCCTACTATACTCAAAATCAAAAACAAACAATGCGCAAAATTAAAAATATAAAATGGTGTCAATTTACCTATATCACCCTGTACTTAACTTTTCAAAATGAAATTTTAAAATAGAGAAAAAACTTTACGAATTACACAGTTTTGAAAAAGAAAGTCCAGGATAATTTTGAGAAATTATTCAAATTTCAAGATTTGTTCAGAATGTTGAATTCAGTCTTAATGTTGCTTTAATTATTACCTCAACATTTTTGCTGATCCATTCTACAGATTACTTCCAGTGTACAAGCCATAATTAAAAAGAGGTATATTCTTTGTTCAAATAGAAAAAATAAATAATGAAAAATATACCAACCGTCTCAGCACATTCCAGGTAATATGTGCCACAGTTATCAGTGAGGTCAAAGTGGACTTGAATGCTTAGCAGGGAAGGAATCAAAGCATGTAATTCAATCTATAAAACATATGGAATCCCTGGCATTACACATGTTGCTGATAATCTGTGGATACATCTTTTTGGTACCTGATGCAAGCAAGGAGCAGAGGCAATCAGTATATTTGTCATCAATTTTTTTTTTTTTACGTGATTTTCTGGACCCCAAAATAAATCTTTTTATATGGGGGATACCTGAAGAAGGCTATAGAACAGAATTTCCTAAGCGTCATGATAACAGAAGCAATATAAAAATATGTTCAATAGTTTGAATTAACTTTAGAATTCACTGAGGGGTACATTCAGTAATAATGCTGAGAGTAGTCCAATCAAAGAAAATAATGTGGGTGGGGATTTTATTCTTCCTGCTTAGTTGTTACTTTCCTGATGGGAAGAGAGTAATAGGTTAATGGCGTGTCCAAAATGAGACTGGATATTTGGCAAGGTGCAATCTTCTCAGACAAATCATCCTATGACCAATTTTATGCCAGTGGATGTGTGTGTATATATATATATATATATAAGTAAATTAACCTAGTGAGCCAACAAACCTACCAAAGTTTCACTTGGTAGGTTTGTTGGCTCACTAGGTTAATTTACTTATTCTGCTCTGCTTACGTATTGAGCGCTTTTTTGTTATTGATTACTCGTCTCGGGTTTTTTCTTTGGGTTACGTACTGCCTCGGTCCAAATCGCTTTGGCTGATGTTCATGTGCTTAGCTCTTTCTTTTTTTACAACTACTTTTTCCTTCTGCATATATACGCAGAGGGTTTTTCAAAACAAGTATAGTGATAAGTTTGCATATATATATATATATATATATATATATATATATATATATATATATCCCAACCAACCCCACAACAACAACAAACCAAATATAAACAGAGGATGACTCTAAACTTTTACTCTTTCCTTCTCCCGATGATATGTTAGAATCCAAACATTGAAACAACCATATGATTGTAGAGAAGAGGACATATAGAAAAAATTATGTACATGTTTTAAAACATAATTTATAATAAATATATATATATATATATATATATATATATATATATATAAAAGTAGACATTTAAGTCAACATTCAGAGGTGACAGACAGTTTCATGCTAAGTGCAATCATTAGGTCACATCATATATATATATATGAGATAATGATAATTTTTTATATCAAGAACAATATTGGGGAAAATGTATGACAAAATGGAAAAATATTTTCTTGTAATGCATTTCATCCTTTAGCACTTCACTGGATTAAATTTGTTATGTTGGTGTGACTACACATGTGCACAAATGCTGGGAATTTTTAAATTAGAATTTTTTTTAGCTGATTTCATTATGATTCTTTTTCTTCTGTTTCCCATACTAATGAGATTGGGCACAATTTTGACATAAAATTGCTACTCTGATCAAAGGGGGAAACAATTCACTTTGACAAAAATGTCTAGAGAGTATCTTGAATGCAAGGTCATTCATAGTAAACTTGGATCTTACAACATTTCACCATTCCTTACAGAACTTTTATTATCACAGAGTGGGATATCTAATGACAAAAGTGATGAAAGGAAAAAGAATTTAAATGAAATTGGCTAGATTAAAAAAAAGAAATTAAATCGCACCAACACAACAAATTTAATTCAGTGGAGTCCTAAAGGACAAAATGTGTCACAAGAAAACTTTTCCACTTTGTCATACATTTTTCCACAATATATACATATATATATTGTTGCATTTAAAAAAGAATTCATTTTAAGATATTAAAAGTAAAAATATACTCAAAGAAAGCTAATTCACATGTGCAGAGATATGTCAAAAGTAAATAGACATCCCCATTTTCACCATTCCATCTCATGGTAATTTTCTAAGCAAACCTTAGATGTGGTACAAAACTCAAAGTATGGGGCTCTCAGTGAGGAATCAACACACTATTCAGTTGTAATTGATCTAGCAAGACAAACTTGATAACCATTACACAATGTCAAAGTGCCCACACCTTTCCATCACATGTTGCTAATATCCTACACTGTCTAATTAATCTCGATTGCTTCTTTTCAGAATCGATGGTCTTACTCAATGAAGCAATGCTTGAAGCAAGAGGGGCAGGAGAATTATCTAGTTTTTTTTTTAAACAGTAAAATTGTTGGAGAGTCAGAAAGAAGATTTACAGTCAATGCAGAAAACTATTTTCTCTCTTGCAATAGTAAATTGGGACTTCACTTGATTTAGAAATGAAAGAAAAGAACATGTATCACCTTCTGGGTTACCTGGACCATCAAACAGCTGTTTCTAAGTTGTTTAATGGTTTTTGGAGAGCAACCCAAGAAAATAAATCTTCTGACATAGCAATGGCTATTGATGTGAGTTACAGAAAAGCTGTATGGTATCTCCATAATATTTGCTAACAGAAGAGAATTGTTAAATGCAAGATTTTGCTCATCTCAACTAATATTAAGAAAAGAAAGGAATAGGCTAATAGCATGTCCAAAACAAGTCTGGATATTTGGCAAGGTGTAATCTTCTCTGACAAATCATCCTAGGACCAATTCTCTGCCAATGGAGGTATCTTGGTTTGGAGAAAGCCCAGTCAGGAGTTTTCTAAGAAACACTTTAAACTAATTATCAAACATGGTGGGTTTTTGCTCATATTCTAGGGATAGATTTAGAGCATTGTTTATTGTTTTTTGTAGAAGACACTGGCAACATTAAAGCTGCAAAATGCATTTTGATCATTTAGGAAGGATTTGTCCCCATCTTTTCCTGTCATCAGATGGCCAAGGACACCTTCTTCAGGATGTAGGTGATGTAGGCTCACCACAATTTCCTGTCCTTTATAGCTTTTAGTAGAGTTTTTTCTTTTCGTTTATATCTTGTGCTAACCATTTACACAAGCTTGTTAGGTAGGTTTGTACTACATTCTTCTTTTGCTTTCAATATGTCTTGTGAATGTCAAATTTTCTAAGCCCTCTTTCCTTATTATCTGCCCTAGGAATTTCAACTGTCTCTTTCTGATTTTAAGTAGAAGTGTCCTTTTTGTTTCCATTTTCTCTAAAACTTCATGTTGCCCAAGGTCACCACAAAATTTAATGCAAGATGGCACTCCATGTCACACCATAAAAGTGACCCAATCGTGGCTGGAGCAAAATGGGATTCAAGTTCTATCGTGGAAGAATCAGTCATTAGACATGAATCTGATTGATAATGCCTGGACCTTATACAGATCACTGCATAGTAAATGGATGAAATCTGCTTCCGGTGATGAATTGATAGTGTCATAGGTAAGAATGAATTCTATTTTTTTAATCATCAAAAGGAAAAAATATCCAAAGAAATCTAACACAAAACTAAAGAAATAAAATGCAGTGTATCAGATATTAAAATATTTAATTTTTTTTAAACACAATACATATTAGCACTGAGCATCACAACATAATATCTCATGAGTAAGTAAGAGAGATCAGGCTGCATGACCAATAAATATATGAAGTCACATTTTATTTTATATTATAGAATAGATAACAAACTATTAAAATTGATGGAATATGCATTTTAGTTATGAATTCTTAGATGTGTCATTGGTTTAATTCTTGTTTATGGTATTTCATTTATCAAAAGAAAAATATTTATAAAAACAATGAAGTTAAAAAGTAAGCAAAAATTTGGGTGTGTGTAAACATTCTGGAATTTCAAATGGGCAAGAGTCAGACATTTCTGTAGTCTGGGAATAAAAATATTTGATGATAACAGAAAATACTTTGAAGATTTTTTTTTCTAGTAAGTTTAATCATTTTATAAATAAAATCAAAAGAAGAAATGGTTATTTCACAGATCAACAAAGATTTTGCAACCAAGTATGTTTCAAACTAGATTAAATATGCTGATTCTCAATATATGTCCAAAATAGTGCGAGTATCATGTATATGATTATGAAGATCTTGTCTTATATTACTTATAGTAAGTAACAAAAAGACATCAAGACAAATGATACAAGATCAGACTAAATCAAATACACCAATACCAAATCTGTATACAAAATTGTGTTAGTATATCACTATTTTGAGATATATACATCTTATATCTATGTTTAAGGTAATGTTATTAGTAGCCACTTGAACTAGTGGCATGCGATTTGTTTTAGATGTGATAAACTCCTTCAGTTCTCATAGTTCTGAAAATGATACTGATTTAATAAATATGATGCTAGCAGTGTATATCATTGAACAGGATGCTGGATATCTCTTAAAATGTACTTTCCACATTTGAATCTGGATATTTATTTCCTATGGATTTGAGTGCTGTAGGCAATTTACATGATAAAAGGTTCCACCGAGATGAAATTGAGATACCAAAGATTGTTCAGGCATTATAACAGGCTACCACCATTTGGTCAAGCAACCAGCCAATCTGCACACAAGACCTATTTTAAAAATAGGATACTTTAATTTTTTTTTCCTTCTTATATATAACACTGCCCACCTACTATCAGTTTGTGGTATGAGATCTTTGTTCTTTTTATCTCCTGCAAAAAAAATTATGCCACCCTAACTCTTATTAAACTCCATGGTAATTGCTTGCTACACTCCTCACTGATCTCTGAGTAGCTACATCCAATCCCATAATGAGAGACCTTCTCAAGGGTCAAGTGCAAAAATATCAAAGTTTTGTGAAAATTTCAGGAATAAAATATATATTTTATCCAATCACTTCCTATATAATTTTTCTTGAACATCAATGTATTATTTACTTATATATGATCTACCTTGTGCATAAATATAGCATATACAGTATTATATGATAGTGCAAAAAGTTCTCAGGCCAACCAAGAAGCCATTACAAAAAACAAAAACTGATATTTGGTCAGAAGTGGGTTTTCATCATTCCCTCAAATAATTTTGAGAAGAATTATTTTTATTCCAAGAGATATTTGAACTAGTGAAGACATTTCTGTGCTACTTTTGTTAATATCATACAATTTTGAAGAAATTTAACTGAGTCTTATGGTATCAGACTATATGACAAAAAATTTAAAGGCACATAGGAATAGCAAAAAATTGTATTCCAAAAATTTGGACTATTATGATATCTGTTCTCCTATATGGCAGTGAATGCTGGACAATCTCATTAAAATTGAAGAAGGGACTTGAAACAACAGAAATGTGGTTCTATAGAAGGATGCTGAGAATACCAAGGACTGAGCATGTGAGCAACAACAAGGTTTTGGATTGGATAGAAACAAAAAGGAAACATATAATTAACATCAGAAAAAGACCTCTGAAGTTTTTGGAGAATCTAATACTCACAGAAAAGATAGAGCAAAAAAGAGACAGAGGAATGCAATGAGAGACACACTTGATGGGAATGAGCAGTGGCGATTCTATGGGGGCAGCTAGAAGAGGCTAAGGCCCCTCTAGAATTTTGGCTGACTCTTGCCCCTCCCTCCCGTCACCTTTATAAGCTTCAAAAATTTATGAAATGGATCAGTCTCTGATTTTGATAAGATTTGATCTTCAGCACTTTTTCTTCTGCATTTTCTTTTTCATTTAGCTTTTTAAGGATACATACAGAGACCAAGGATGTGCATTGTGGTACAGTGGATATCGGCTCGGAACGAGAAACCGGGGAGCAGAGTTCGAATTCCAGTTGAATCCATTGTATTCACTTACGCGCAAATACCCTTGGGAAAGGTATTAATCCGTCTCTTCCTTCCAGTTATGGGTTAAATAACAGGACAGATTGGGTTCTATAGCCTTGGTCGGCAACCAGTCTACTGCAGAAAGCAATGGCAACCTACTGCGGGATAATCTTCTGCCTAGTCAGTCATGTCTCTTTCGAGACATGATCGCCCAAGCGTGTATCACGTATGGCACTTAACTGACTGACAGAGACCAATTTGAAAAAGAAAAAAAAACAAAATAAAAGAACCAGCTAGATAGAATCAGACAATTGATTTTGTTTTGAAATGAACCTGTGTTCTAACAGTACAAGAGTGGAAAAGAGTGCAGGAATAGATTACAACTCTACTATTATGAATGAAAAGTTATTCAGTTTAATTTTTTAACAAAGTAATATACTTACACTCAAACTCATTCCTATGTTGTACATATGATAGTGGTGTAGTATGAAAATGAAGACACTGCTTGAGTTTGCCCCACCATCTACTCAGAAAAATCTCGGTCCCTAATTTCCCCCCACCCCGGCACTTTCAGAGTTCCACAATCATCACTGGGCTTCAGCAAGTGGATGGCAGAGAAAGGTTTGGGAGAAATACCAAGAGAAAAAGTATTAAGAACTACAAGGGATATGGTGGACCATAATCATCTACATTCTGAAAGAGTCACAGCTCATAAAAGAAGAAAGATTAAGACATAGAAAAATAATTTTAGAAATAACAAAGAAATCAGAGCAGCTTTATAACAGCTGATCATTGATATGACTTCAAAAGCTGGACAATATCTTTTGTAAACTTTTTCAACACAAAAAAGTCATATTGATGTCTCTACATTATCCTGACTATGATAAAAAAAAGAAACAAAATGAAATACTAAAAAACTAAGCAATAGCTTCAATTACATTTGTTATGATTGGAAAGTAAAAATTCAAACCTCAAACTAGTAAAAATAAAGCTTTGTTTCTCTAAAGTTTGGTATGAATGTCTACAATTTCATAAATGTATGTTGACTATCAATATAAGCTATTAAAATAATTAAATTCTCATTATATCTGTTATTTTGACACTACTTTTGACATTGAATATTAAAAAAGTATCAATTCTTGATTTTTCATTAAAGTTGTGAATATATGTGGATACTATAGACATATTTTGCTCCTTGTTATTAAAAACAAATTGACAAATTAACTGAAAATTGTCTCACAGGTCACATAAATTGAAACTTATAAATATTTATAAAAAATGCTATCTTCACCTACAACAAATACTTTTGATGAATATGCTGTTTTTCAACAGGCAAAAATGTTAAACTATTTTTCCTTGACATTTGTCCGGCTGTAAAGAATATAAATAATGACAATTCCTCATCCTAGAAATTCAAACAGGATTTTTTTCTAATATTTTCCAGAAGGGCCAGACAGATCTGACCAGCCAACTGTGTGTTTCATTACAAGTAAATCTAATAATATCAATTGCTATAGAGGAGCTTAAGCTATTAAATTGACCTGAACAATATGATTGCTTCTATTTATCAGCAATTTCAAAATATTATTTTTTTACATTTTAATTGAGAGATGATTGGAAGCAACCAATATGTGATATTCTTAAATCAAAATCAAAAGCCTACACACAATCCAGAATCCATATGGTATGGAAGGGTTAACTTACATAAATAGTTCACAAATTGAAGGTAAATTTGAACTCAGGAAATTTTAAATAAATTTAGCCAGAACATGATTAAGCAGTTTTGGTTCAAATTCAAATATCAAACAAAAAGTTAAACTTTTAAAAAAATTAATTTCTTTTTTTTTACTGATGTTCACTTAATACAAGGCCCAAGAGCCATTCAAGGTAGGTGGTTACTGTGTGGAGTTGTATTAGCATAAAAAAGACAAACATTAGCAGTATAGAGTTGAAGTAGACTTTAGAAGGAACCAGAAGCCTAATCCTAAGCAAGGAATACACCTCTACTCTTGTTTGAAAGACTGGGAAGGAGTGTGAACCAGACGAAATGCAAATCTATTAATTTCTATTGGTGAAGGAGAGAAAAAAATAATTAGTGACTAGGATTTCAGAGTTCAAGCACAGACTTTAGAGGGAATCAGAAACCCAATACTAAATAGGAAACAAGGTATAAGCCTCTACTCCTGTTCAAAAGATCAGGTAGGAGTATGAACTAAATGATAGGTGAACCTGTCTACTCCTATTTATAAATTAGTCATTTCATTATTTTATCTACTCTCTTTCTAGAAGTAGAATTACTTCTTATAAGCACACAACCATTTGTCTTGTCAAAACATTTCCAATAAAATTTTTCTAGTCTAATATTGATGAGTTGCTTATGGTATTTATTACTAAAAATCTATTTTTGAACCACAGAATTATAACCACTAGAAAATGAGTTATCACAGTGGCAAGGAGGATTGAAACTCATATGAGTTATAACAGAAGGGACAAGGATATGTAAAACTCATACTGGGTATAAAATGTGGATAAAACAATGCATGTTGCTCAGGATAACAGTGAGTAATGATGAGAATTCGAAAGAAATCGCCAAAAGCAGCCACAAATGAAGAAGAACAAAATGATCTCTCACCAAGACAACGCACCATGTCAGAAGTTGATCGCAATGATGGCAAAACTACATGAATTGCACTTCAAATTGCTTCTGCATTCACTTTATTCTCCAGATCTGGCTGCCAGCAACTACTAGCTGTTTGCAGACCTCAAAAGAATGCTCCTGGGAAAGAGATTTGGCTCCAGTGAAGAAGTGATACCAATAACTGAGGTGTATTTTGAGGTCAGAGACAAATCTTTCTACAAAAAAGGCATTGAATTGTTAAAGAAGCTTTGGAATCAGTGTATCACCCTAGAAAGAGACTATGTTGTTGAGTAAAATTGAATTTTGCCTAAAAGTTGTTGTTTTATTAGTTAGGCTCGAGATTTATTAAGTGATGTGTTAGATTTCACAAGTCAAATAAATGGATTACATTATCTTGTGGTAGTGGATAACTTTACTCAGTGACCAGATATCTTTAAGTGCAAAAATCTAACTTTTTCACTGACAGTGAATTTTTTGCATGAACTGTTTACAAGATGTGGCATTCTGGATGCTATAGTCTCACATAACAGTACACAATTCACTACTCATGAGTTTGGAGAATTTTGTGAAAGGTTCTCTATTGAACATATTACTGCCCCATCATATCAGCCATTATCAAACAGACAAGCTGAATGGTTTGTAGGTACTTTTAAGGGAGATTTGAAAAAGCAAGTTATGAAAATTGAGTGAAAAAGCACTGAAAAATTATTTAATGTCTAACACCAATTCCCAATACACCATCAGGCATGTCACCATCAGAATTAATGTTTGCAAAAAAAATGATATCATTTTTGACAATTTGTTATCAAGTCAAAAAAGAACAGATAACAAAAAGAACACTAAATTTTTCAAAGTTGGTGAAAAAGTTTTTCTGAGTGCATAAAGATAAAAATGTGGAAAGATGGCATAATAATGTTACAAATTGGAAAGACGATATACATGGTAAAAAAAAATGGGCACACAAAAGACATTATAATCAGCTAAAGAAAAGGTTTACCAAAGAAATGCCTAACAAAATGGAAGAACCTATGCAAGTACTGTATGATGTTTTGATGTACCTACACCTCTAAAATTCATTGAACATGCAAGTATGATTTCCAGAAAAGAAAAAGGAAATGAATAGAAACATTAGAGTTTGAACCTAAACGTAAAAGATATAAAGTTAAGTATGTTGGTGAACTCTCCAGAAAGAGGAGGGGGGATCACTAATGAATAAAATAAAAAAATTTACTAATAAGAACATAAAAGATTTACTAATAATAAATCTTGAAAGGTGGTGAGGATGTTGTGGTGTAAATAACACACCACTGGTGACGAAATGTACTAGTCTAGAGACTTTAAAGAATTCCAGGTAGTCTAAGAAAATCTTGTTAGAGTTAGTGTTCAGAGTATTTCTTATAGATGTAACAGCAAGTGACTAAGCAAGAGTTATATTATAACTGCTAGAAAACGAGTTATAATAGAATAAAACAGGAATACCACTCCAAATATCTAAGAGACATGATCTTTCCATGATTAAGAGTTTCATGCAAGGAAGTGATCCTCATATAGCCCAAAAAACTGTCTGAAGATTTGAGTTATATATATATATATATATATATATATATATATATATATTAAACAATATCAACAAGATGCGTCATTTTATTTAGTTTTCCAAACTTTCAACTAAGTTATATATAAATATATATAATTGCATATCTTTCTCCAAAGAAAATTGGACATTGTAGTGTGTACAAAAAAGAAATGTATATATAAATTCATTTTGACTGTTGTAGATAGTGTAACTTGAAATTTGTTTCAGCAGGTGAAAAAGTACCGGAATTTGCTAAATATGCAATTCTTGATGACTGTAGTGAAAGTTAAAGGTACACGAAAAATTAAAATAAATGAGTTCTGGAAATTTAATTCTAACATCAAACAACATAGTTAAAAGTTAGAAAATCTAAATAAAAATTGGAACTGACAGACTTTGTTGATATTGTTTAAATAAAACTTAACAAAATGTGCTCCAGTTTTTTCCCAATCTCATCTTTCCTAATAGAAACAATATTTTCCCTAACATAAAAAGTTAAAAGAAAACTTAATTTCCATCATTTTAATATATAAAATTTTTTTCTTCAAATGTGAACTATGATGTTTTTTAAATGTTTAACAACTTCTGTTAATCTTATGAATAATTTATGAGCTTTTTTACCAGTAACCAACAATTTTTTGTTTATAGATACCTTATCTAAGATAAAATTCATTTCATCTCATTGCCTTGATAAAGTTGATCACAGGAGGAAACACTGAAATATGTAGGTGAAAAATATAGTTTTTTCTTGTCTTCTTTATTTGACATACATATATATCTATCTATCTGTATATAAGGAATTAATGGATTGTATTTTTAATATGGCATTTCTTCTTCTAAGATGGTTACGCATGTTTGAGTAGAGACTGTTTTTCATTTTTGTTTAAACATCTTTTTTTTAACTTCTACTAGCCTGAGCATTCAAGAAACATAAGTGAAGGTTTTTCTTTAAGATTCTCAAATGTAATTCATACTGTTTGAAAAAATATTTTTTCTTTAAATAATTAAAAAAATAAATAGGGTGTCAACACAAATATGTGTTTGAGTAAATGGTTTAATTTAATTTAAACATTATGTTTTAGAGAGTAAGTCTCTCTCTCCCCCCCTCTCTCTCTCTCTATATATATATATATATATATATGTGTGTGTATATTTAGGCAGGAATCATTCTATATACAGGCTTTATTGAAAATGATAGACAAGGTATTATTGCTAATTTTTATAAAATCTGTGTTTTCAACATGAAACATTTCTTATAAAACAAGGTTTTTTTGAAATGTTGTAGAGTTACTTTCCTTGTGAGGCTGCTGGGTCACATAATTTAAAAATTGTGTATTTGGGCAGCAGTCTCTATTTTATGCAAGTTTCATTGAAAATGACAGACAAAGTATTATTGCTAACCTTTTTATAAACTATGTTTTTGACATACTATATATATTTGTCGTAAAATAAGAATTTTTGGAAGTTTGCAGTGTTACTTTACTTGTTAGTATATATATATATATTTATATATATATCCAAATGTAAAAGAACAAAAATAAAATTGCAACATTCAAAATAATTTAAAACTGGTCTGAATATAAAAATAGAGCAATAAATATTTATTATTCAACTTTTACATTAAAACATGTAAATAATTAGTACAAAATTGTACATCATTTTTTATATTGAAAAAATAATATTTACATGTTCTAATGTAAAAGTTGAATTATATATATATATCTGTAGCTTTCTATAATATCTACCTTTTGAGAACAGAAGACAATCATATCTATATGATACGATGTAATACTGTAGGAATATACTTTGTTACAAAAATTAAAAGCAATAGCTTTAGTTCAAATTTTTATCAAGGGAGAGTCGAGTAGCAACACTTCTTTTGGATTATGCTTGGATTATAAGCTAGTTTTAATTCAGCTCTAGACATGGCTATGATAGTAAATTTGAACTGGTCTTTTGTAGCCATGAATGGTCATCAATTCAGTTTAATGGAACAAAAGAATACTACTTTTTTATCATTTCACGGCAAGCAAGGTGGATAATACTACTCAAGGGTATACTGGGAGTGAAAAAGAAGCCTTTAAAAAGTAGAAAAGCCAATAAAAGAACATTATTCAGGAAAACAGAAGATGGCAATGAACATTGTATTTAAATTTTTGAAGATTGTAGATAGTAGGAAAACAAGAAAGTAGAGTTATTCATGTAAATCTATTAAAATATATTGTGATAAGATATGAGTAGTTATGTTATTTTGAACAGATTTTAAAAAAGGCATAGTTTTGATCTAATATATATATATATATATATATATATATATATATGATCAAACTCAAAAAGTGAGAAGTGTAATAATCTACCTGAGCAGGTAGTGAAAAAATGCTCTTGCAGGTTTGGTCAAAAGACGATAGAAACAGTCAACAAAGATCTGAGTTTTCATCCCAGGTGCTGAATTGATATGGTGTTGTTGACATAAACTCACCTAAGAAGGAGAACTGTGATTTCACTCCACAAAAATAAGTGCTTTTATCCCAGTGAGTGAATCTGAAAAAAATGTAAAAACAAAAATAATACCATTGATGTAATTATTTATTCAGTAAATGAAGAAGAAAGTGATTGTTAATGGTCATGAAATAATGCAAGCATTTCTGATAAAGTAGAGTTATTATATATACAGAACATGCCAGATAATTGAGAACAACCAAAAATATTCAATAGAAATAATCATGTTTTTAAAAAAATGTACATATGACCAACTTAAAAACACAGAAAATTTTAAACCCTTCTAAGCATCAAACAGTGGTGTAATGTGTTCTTGGAAGCAATGCATGTCTAGATCAGGTGGTACTTTTTCATGTTGGGCATCATGTTCACAATGGCATCTTTTACAAACCCTAGAGTTGCTGGTTTAGATCACTCTCCAAATGCAGCAGACTGGAAGATTCAAATTAAAGGAGTTCAGAAGCTACATAATAGGGATTAGAAGAATATATAATTTCCCAGTTAGCTCCTACTGGATCACATGAATCATGTAGGAGAGAGAGGAGTACTGTTGGTACCATCATGTCTAGTATCTCAATGTTGGCAGTAGAATTAACCACAAAACCCTGTAGAAAGAGGCATGGCATAATATAGCTTACACTGCATTGCTTATGACTCTTGAAATCATCATTTACAATGTGACTTAGTAGGCATCATTATAAGTACTTCTAAGTAGGCATCATCATAAGTACTTCTAAGTAGGCATCATCATTAGTACTTTTGTATGACCCATGCAGAGACACCTGCCATTCTTTCTGTTCACCTGATTCTGATTGAGAAGAACCAGACCATGCCAGGCTAACAGGGGTGCTTGACTTTGTCCAGAATTTTGATCAGATTATATATTTCTCCTGAGTTTTCATTACATAGAGATTGTTTCTGATGGGCACCTCAACTGAAACTGCTCAAAGATAGACCTTATACAATTGTGGTAGTCACATCTGATATTATCCTGGACATGAAGGACAAACTCAGCAACCATTTTGATATATGACCACTAAAGAATATTTCTTTCTTTTGAAATCCCTGCCAAAGGTGTCTATCTTCTTTCCAACATTGAATACAAAGGATCTGGCCACTTTGAAGCAGCTAGTTGTTTTAGTTAATAGTTCATACCACAAGTATATCATGCCTTTTCATTTCTTGTTTCAGAAATAGTTAAAACTTTTTATATGTCTAAAAGAGAAATGAGAATGTTAAAATTCAGCACATGACAAAACATTAAATCAGGTCATCTTTCATTTACATCCCACTAATGTAATATATATATAATACATTTCTAATGATTTTTCGATATAAATATATTACAATTTGTTTTATTTAACATGTCGAAATTTTTATTCACTGTAATAATTTTATGGATAGCATCAAAGCAAACTATAAAATGCATAAGCAAGGATTTGACCTCCTACTGAAACCCACTGACTTTACAGCTACTCAATCAGTCCCCATACATAACTTTAGTACTTCTATAGGATAATGGTTAGATTAGCTGTTCCCATACAGGAGGTATTCAGCATTCATTGACCAAACAGTGTTACTGTTTTCATAAAATAATTTTTCAGGAAACTAGTCTTATCTAATTGACTGTTAACACTCTTTCTAGTACTGAAGAGAATTTTCTTCTTAACCATTTGTTTAAGGCAGTGTGGAAAGTTAACATCTTCATTATATCATTATTTTCCCTTCTAGATCCATGTACTATACATTTTAACTGTTGATGCTACTGGAAATCTTAAGATGATCTAGGTTTTGTGCTCAAAGAAAATATTTCTAGCAATAGAGAATTAAAATAAAACATTGATGATAATGCACCAAATTTTGCAATTTTACTTACTGAACAGGACTATTGTAAGTGTACTCATTATAATGTTAAAGAAATACTTTGAAAATCAGGAAGAAAGTACATTGTCTGAGATCAGAAATTAATGCAAGTATTTCTGGCAAAAAAGCATCTTGTATATTTATAAATCTATCCTTTGTCTGTGCATTTAATATTGTTGCCATATCTGCTTGATCTGCTGCTCCTGCTATATATCTAAAAATTCCCCAAAAAATCCAAAGAAGGGTTTGTTATGTTATCAGTCCAGACCTAGCATTTCAACTTTAGTTATTTACCCACAACTGTGATGTGGTTCCCCTCTCTCTTTTCTAGAAATATTTTCATGGAAATTGTTCTAATTTGCTCTCTTAGTTGGGACCTTAATTGCATGAATTTAAGCTAATACTAGAATGGCTACTAGGTCTCATTATTTTACTGTTGAAATAGCTAGATGTAACCATAAGTTCTATTCTAATAGTTTCTTTTCTTGCATTTTTTGCTTGTGGAACTGTCTTCCAGTTTCTTGCTTCCTTATCACCTAGAATCTTCAAGGACTTATATGCAACGTCAATCACTATCTTTTGTTCTCCTGAATCCTTCTATTGTTTTTTCTCCTCACTAAAGTCTTCTCATTTGCTTTTACTCTCAGTAACATCCAATGACTTAGAGGCTTGTGGTGAAATGATAAAAAATATTACTGATAAACTATGGCTATTATATGTACAATGTGAAAACATGACTAATAATTTTACTATAGAAATGTTCTACAAATAAGTTCAAGTTTTGGTTGTTCTTTATTTTATATATAAATCAGAACAGATGACCAAACATCAAAGCTTGAAGAGCAAATGCTTCTTGGTTTGGCTGAAAAAATTGTTTATACTCAGAGCACAGGTATAAGTAAATTTATGGCTTTTTTCAATAGTAAGAAATGCTTGTAATGTAAAGAAAAACACACACACACACACACACACACACACATATATATATATATATATATATATATATATATATATATATATATATATATAATTAATATGAGTAAAAGGTTGTTACTTAGTTGATTGTTGTTACAATCCAAACTCCAAAGTTTCATAGGCAGAATTTCCCATCCACTCTTCAGTAAACTGGAAAAAGTCCCTGAAGAGTGAATTCTGGATTCTGGATGCTGAAGGTAACATCAATCAGTTAAGTGAAAGTCTTTTATTCATATTAATTTTACTAATGCTCTATCTTTAATATTGAGCACTTTATTACAAAGTCTGCTTGCCTTAAAAGCCTTTCTATCAGTATTTTACTGTTAGCAATTTTTGCTTCACACAGGTTTCGATTACTTACTAGCCTTATTTTTAAAGGATATGCATGTTTGAGTAGATGCTCGGTTTATTTATTAAACAGTATATTTATTTTATTTTCATCAACCAGCTTGAATATTCAAGAAGTTTTCTCAGAGAGATAAATATTCACTCTCTGGAAGGATTCATACCGTCATTCGTCTCAAGGAAAGCATCATTAGTTCTGATGTGCTTTGACCTCTCAGCTACAAAGTGCATTGATCACAAAGCAAAGATAAATAGTGCCCTTAAGCACAGAAATATTTTTGACTCTTGCAATAAATGAAAATAAATAAATATACTGTTTGTCTGATTAAAAATAAAAATCTGTCCCTTTTCTTGGATTAGAGCACTCTGGCTATTGGGTGGGTATAATGACAATATACACACTAAAAAGTCTGCCTTCTTTTACCGAACACCCATAGCCCAGAGGTAGAATCGCTGACTGACACCAATTCGGTCAGGTTTCAATCCTGGTTGGGGGCAATCAGTGTCTGACCGTGCTGGTGGGCTGTGATGCAGTGAAGCGGATCTGTCTGTGGATGACTATATATATATATATATAATTACATAGGGAGAAAATAGGTAAACTTCTATAAATTTTATGTTTTGTTACTTCTATTGTAGTGTCATTCATATAGCAAAACATGTTAAATTTATAAAGGTGTTCCTTATTTAATCATTATTAGATTAAAACCATATTTTGGATAGTATTAATAGTATACTTGTATTGGGAACAAATATTGCATTAACAATTTTTATAAATAGCAATAATTTTTCCAGAAGAACATAACAAACTTGAATGGATAGCTCTTTGATTTCTCATTTCAAGCTACTAAATATATATTTCCAAACTAATGGGCCTGTACATCCTAATTAAGATCAACAGAACAGTCCATATAGACAACTACAAATTATATAGAGATGATGTCTTGATGATAGTGCCAGACATCACAAGAATAAATGACAAGATAAGTAAAATGCTTTTCAAACTCTTCAAGATCCTCAATTTTGAAATAGAGATCAAAATAAATAAAAAAGTTGTGCAATATTTGGATGTAGAATTTAATCTGTGTCTTCTTATATGTTAACCCAA
Organism: Ascarosepion bandense; assembly: GCA_037127315.1. Taxonomy (NCBI): domain Eukaryota; kingdom Metazoa; phylum Mollusca; class Cephalopoda; order Sepiida; family Sepiidae; genus Ascarosepion; species Ascarosepion bandense. Next base: position 1,975,147 of record JBBBDQ010001955.1, read on the forward strand.
CACAAATTTGAGGCATGCAAATACTGAGATGAACAGCAGGGGCGCCTTACCAGATATAACATCAGTATTCTATGCATGGATAGATGGTTGATTTGTACATGTGCATGATGGATTCAGGCGGAAAAAACTTCCTGGTCCGACAGTGACCCAACCTTCTTAGCAGTGGATTTAGCTATTGACAATGTAATGATTCCACTTGAGGTCAAAAGATAGGGTAAGGTCGAGGAGGTACAGTATATTGCTATCAGGGAGACCCGCTTGGTCCACACTTATGGGGGCCAGGAGAGGTTGCCTGTGATGGTTGACAGGTAGCAGTTTCATTTTAGAAGCATTGAAATTTACAAGCCACTTCTTACCCCAGTTCACCACTGAGTGTAGATGCTTCTTAAGATCAGCAGTGAGGTCATGTTTGTCTGCCTCGCTAGATTTCTTACTGATGTGGGAGTAAATTGTGGTGTCATCTGTGTAAATGCCTACTTGGGATTTGATCATGTCTGGGAGATCATTTATGGAGATCAGAAAGAGTGTCAGGCCTAGGAGAAAGCCCTGGGGCCACCAGCATTCGTGCAGTAAGATGTGGAGGCATGCCCATTCAAGATGACTTTTATCATGTGGTTAGATAGGAAAGATTGAATCAGATCAAGCAAGTGTCCAGTGATACCATAGCCCTGTAGCTTGCATAGAAGGCTAGCGTGTCGAACCCTATCAAAAGCCTTGGAGATATCCAGGGTAACAGCATGAGCCTCACCAACTTATCAAGGGCCTGGTATATGTACTCCATGATGGTCATTAGCATATCAGCTCTAGACCTGGCAAAGTGGAAGCTGTACTACTTGTCTGAGAATAGTTTATGGACAGTAAGATGTTGAACTATTTCAACGTTAACTCTTGACTTGTATCAATGAGGTTTCCCTTCTATGACCATCAAAACAATATATAGGTATGTGATAGTGTTTCCATGGGTTCAGTTCTGGGTCCAACATTTATTAATTTTTACATTGCTAATCTTGAGAATACAATATTTAATACCTTTAATAAAACCTCCATCTACTTAAGTCAAGAAGAAATACTTGAACTACAAAAACACTTTCCAAAATACTGTCTTTAAATTCACATATGAACTTAACAATAATAATAAAATTCCTTTTCTTGATATATTGGCAGACATCAATAATGATACATTTATTACTTCTTCATATAAAAAACAACTAGTCCAAGCTTGTGCACTCTCAACTATGAGAGTGAATATCCTAGCTACTACAAAATAGTGATTATACAAAATTTAATAAATGGTACAAAGCTCCTCCATCAATAAATTTTTTACACTGAATTAAAAAAAATTAAACATTAATCATGAATTTCCAAATTCACATCATTGATCAACAAATTAAACCATCTATTAGAAATATTAATATAAATAAAAAAGAACATAATACTTCCCCAAATAACACTAAACATATCAACTTCTTATATTGTAATAAAATGCATTTTAATTATAAACAAGATAAAAGATTTTTAAAAAACTCATTCGTACAAATATATCCCCCACAGATCCCAGTAAAAAAAAATGAAACTAATCATATACTATACTAAATTTAATACAACCAACTTAATCACCCACAATAACTCCTCTCCACCAACTAGTATTTTGCAAAAAAGCAACATTGTATATAATTTAAATGTCCTTTGAAAGATTGTATCTGACAAAAAAGCAAATATATATGTTGGTCACATGACAACAATGCTATCAAGAAGACTTACATGACATATGTCTGATTCATCATCGATTGCTAAACATTTAAATGAAAATTCCTGTCTGCAGTCATGATTTAGGGAAGTATTAATTTCCAATACAAGCATCATAATAAACAAAAACTTCAAATTCCCAAAGCCACCTTTATCAAAAATTAAAACTGATACTAAACAAAATTAATTATGAATATAGTAACAATGTTCTGAATGTCTATAACAGTAAGTCTTTAAAACAATTAAGTTATTTTGGGAGGAAAACATACAAATTGTAATTTTTTATTGATATTAAAAATTTAGTTATCTCCCTTGCACCATATAATCTTGAAATCAGTGTTGTATTCTTATGTTTATGCTCAAAACTTGTAATGGTTAAACCACAAGATATTAAATGACAACTTTTCATAATGGACAATTACATTAATTATGTCTTAACAATTTACCCCTAAAGATGATCTTGGATAAGATTGAAAGTGTTTGGGAATATAAAACTATGACTGATGAAAATATCTACCACACATTTCTTGTTGTTTTTAATCAGCATACTAGGAAACTTATTTGTGACTGTGAAGAGATTAAAATAAATAGACATGTCTAAATTATTTAATCAAACATGCTTAAGTGAAGATATGCTGCCTAAATACACACACACACACTAACTATATTTATTTAAATACATATATACATATATTGATGCATGTTTCATTAAATAATATAGACAAGTTTTGTCGATTTATTTTATGTAAATTTTTTCATATTGTCTGATAAGCTTAATAGCATTATCGTTGAAAGAGGAAAGAAAATCACAATATTGATACAGGTTTTTTATTTAATCTTTTCTGAGCTTTTGGCTTACATCAGCCATTATCAAAGATGACAATTGTATTGGTTGTATTAAGCAGTTCATGGATGAATGATAGTAGTAGTCGTCTATTTTGTTTGTATGGAAGATTGGCAAACGTCCATGTGCTGGAAGTGAAAATTGCACTACAACTTTTGGCATCACACATGACCATGTGAGAGTGGAGGTGAGAAGTATTAAGTATGGTAAGCCATTGGGATGACCAATCGCTTCTGTTATCTATCATATAGGCATTTGAGAATGTTTGTGGAGATCTTATAGTTAGTTTTGTTTAGGTTAGGTTTCAACTGTTTTCTGTATATGGCTTTGAGTATTTTTAGTTTTTGTTTATTGCTTTCATGTTTACGTATGGTTGTGTTTTCGATGAGGATTTTGCAGAATTGTGTATGTGGCCTGGTATGTTGTTTTAAATGTCTAAAGATGTCAGAATTATAGTTTAAATGTAGTCAAATATATATAAAAGTGAAAGTAAAAAATTACTTGCACTCTTGTCAAAAGATATATAATAGTAAAAGTGCAGATAATTTTTTACTTATCCTCATATGCATATATATATATTTACAATGATGTTCACTCTGTACATGGCCCAAGAGTCACTCGAAGTAGGGAGTTGTAGAGTAAGAGGCACAGTTATGGGGATGACTGGGGAAGATAATGGCTGCCCCTAGACTTGAACAGGTTAAGATTGTAGAGACAGGGGAGGCAACCTCTTGGGACTCAGTATTAATTGAATCACAAAATAGAAAAAAATTCTATGCCATGCATTTTGTTTTTCAAAAGAACTTTGTCAGACTAAAGAATGTTTTTATCGATGGAATCATATTTATGTAGGCGGGGGAACAAAATACAACAAACGTTGGATACAATTCTATCCTATAAAAACGATTCAATGATGTGTAACTTTAGATTTGAATTTTAAATTTTTTTATGTCCATTGTATCTAGATTCATAACCTAAATGGCCTCATTCAACTTTCTTCCATTTTTTTTTATCACAATTGTTTTTAAATTTGCCACATTGTAATAGCAGTGGTTTTGTTTGGAAAGGAGATATGCTACATGATACTGGACATAAATTTAGATAGGTAGATAGATATGGCCTGTTTGGTTTTAATGTATGTATATTGGGTTAGTGGTAAGAAGGGCAGAAGATTATCACTACTGAGGCACGCCTACCTAGCTTGCACCAATTGGCTTTGTGCCATATTAAACTCTGCTTACTTTAATATCAAGACAACAAAGATTTTTTTTTTCAGCAAACTAAGTCATTTTTCGGGGTTTTTTCAGCTTGGATTAAAATACTATAAATTTTTATAGAACAAAATTTAACATCAAATGTCAACAGTGAAATACCTTCATAGCTGTTTTAACAGACCATTACTACTACACAGAATAGGATTTTTATTGGTGACCCATATTAGTTGCCTTGTGTCAGACAAAGCTTTCTGCAGCAAATATCAAGTAGCTTTTCTCATTTAAACAAATATATACTAACAGTCATACATAATACACTCTTTGGGCGATCATGTCTCAAAAGAGACATGACTGACTGTGCAGAAGATTACTCTGCAGTAGGTTGCCATTGCTTTCTGCGGTAGACTGGTTGCCAGCCAAGGCTATAGAACCCAATCTGTCCTATTATTTAACCCATAACTGGAGGGAAGAGATGCATTAATATCTTTCCCAAGTGTATTTGCATGTAGGTGAATGTAAGGAATACCACTGATTCTAAATACAAATTTTCAAGAAAGGCAAACCTATCCAATTTGACATTTGTCACAATCTAATCTTCATTCCACCCTTATTTAACCTTGTGCTTTTATAGCTAAACTTAGCAAATATCAAAACAACAGATTTCAGTCTTTTATCTTTGGCAAACTTAATCAATTTTCAGTCAAAATAGCTTGCATTAAGATCTTATGAGCCTTTCCCATTTTGGTACAGAGTAAATTTTATATAAACTTTTAATACCTAAAATATCTAAGAAAGAAGTTTGATTGAGGAAACTTTTACCCAAAAGCTGCTAATTCCTGCAACAGACTTCTCTGTGGATATTTCCCTGAACATTAACCTCTAAGTCAAGGATCAATTGTCATCTGTCCTTCTCATCCTCACAACTTTCATTTCCTACCATCTCCTCTTTCACTTATATCATATCTCATTTATAATAAACCTTTTTAACAGTAATCTTTTAGCTTCAGTGAATGACTCTCGAGCTTTGTACTGGGTGAACTTTATGATAAAGAAAAATCTACAATAAGAAAAATAATTATCTGCTCCAAAAGGTCTTATTAAAACTTCTAAAGTAAATACTTAAATTTTGTTTTTAATAACTATTAATTAATGCTTGCATCTCCTTTTGAAAGTAAGTGTACATTAGGTCAACAAGCATTATTTATTAATGTTAAAGAAACAGAGATGTGACTTTTAGAACAGGTTCTGAGAATATCATGTGCTCTAAATGTGAGCTAACAGCATATTATACTTACAATTCAAAAGAGATATTTGAAATCTCTGGGATAAGAACAAGGAGGAAAGAAGGCTGATAGAGATTAACACTCACAGGACATACTGAAGTCAAGAGAAGTGGGAGGAAACAATGAATAACCTAAAAAGTTTGTATGAATGGATTGCAAAACAGGGGCAGGGAAGAAGGGTAAAGAGTCAAAAGTTGTTTACAGCAAGAAACTAGAGAAAGTTGAGGAGGGTCATGCTCACTAACTTCCTGAAGATTTGAGAAGTAACTTATTTAACAAGTTTGTGTGAATATATGGCAGAACAAGGATAAAAAAGGTTAGATAAAGAGTCAAAAGTTACTAAGAGCAACAAAATATAGCAAGAAGTGAAGAGTCAACATCCTGAAGAATTTGAAGAGTATTGTTATCTGTATTGTTTTAAGCAGTGTAGAGACTGGAATGTTTGGCTAGTGTCTTAGGAATTTTTTATACACTAATCCAGAATCAGGATTCTCATAGTTAAATTTTCACTTACCAGATGATGGAAATTTTTTCAGATATATTTTTATGATAACTATATCATGAATTTCAATTTATATTTGTTTTTATCAGAAATATTTACTTACTTGAGGTTTTATTACTTGAGTTTTGTTTATCATATTGTAAATAAATATATATATAATGTTATAGTACTTAATTTCTTTATTTCTAATATATAAAGACAGCTATGGTCAATAAGAAAGGTATTATCAATAAAGAAAAAGAAGATATAGTAAAGTTACTGAGTGATGGAATACAATGTTGAAACTATTGAACAGAGATCAAAGAACAATTACAAAAAAAGTATTTGTGTTACATAGATGACATAAAGGCATTCATTAAAGTATGACATTAAGAACACCTTGCATACAGTGAAAGTAAAAAACCTGACTGAAATTTGAACTTGGCACTCCAATTTCTCATTCTGAGCCAATATGTATTATACCACCCTCACACTGCTTACTTTTACAAGAAACCAGTGTTTTGATCAGCTGCAGAAGGCTTTTGCAGTTGTTTAAAATGTTTTGTATTCATATGACAAGCATGCTTAGTTGATTTTCTAAGCACCACTTAGATGTGGCACAAGGCCGAAAGTATGGTAAAGATCGAACTCACTACTCAGTTGCAATAGGTTCTAGCAAGACATGCCTGCTAACCATTACACCATGTCAAGGTACCCATGCTCAGTATAAAAGATACAGTATTTGATTGTCTGAAGATTGCTTGAGGTATAAAACTAACAGTCACCATGCAGTGTTGTTTTTTATGTCCTCATAACTTCTCTCTCTCTCTCTCTCTCTCTCTCTCTCTCTCTCTCTCTCTCTCTGTGTGTTTATGTGCATATACTACAAAAATTAAAATTAAATCTTCAACTTAACTTTTACTACTTAGTGTTTCTTGCATATGGTATCCACTCATAAGGCGGCTAGCTTACTGGTAAAATTGAATTTATTTTACAAAAATCATATTTTTCTCAAAAGATGTTACTTAATTTTCCATTTTTATTTTCAAACTACTGTAATTCTTTCTTTCTTTCCTAATTTAATTTGAAATTATTTGGTTATATGAATTTGGTAATTTTTATATAATTAAAAAAAAAAAGAAAAAAAACATGATTTTTGTAACTGAATTCAGTTTTACTAACAAACTTCCTGATGCATAGATACTAAATTTGTGAAAATCTGACAAGTGGACAAATAATTTGAGCATTTAATTTCATTTTTGCTATTAATGTTCTATTTCTTGATATTGAGTATTTTAATTAAAAAAATAGGTTGTCTTAAAAACATTATTTTTTAGATATTCACTAGTCAACATTTTTTTTGTTTCTTGCAAAACACAATCTTTCTTATTGCTATAAATAATAAGGGCTGGCTGCTCGTCTTCTAAGTATGCCTGTTGGCAATGGTGGCTATGTAGTCCATGTTGCAGGCATCTGCTCAGGTGCATTTATATTGGTTTAAGACCCACAGAGCCAACTTGTGGTTTATACTGCAACTATGCTGAGCAGATCTTAGCTACAGTTTCTATGAAAGAGCACACAATCTTGTATGATCAACAGTTTGGACAAGGTCAGTGCATGCAAAACCTTAGTCTCAATGATGTCCAAACAGTTTTGTCTGACCTATTTCCTTCACAAGGTTTGAGTTGACTTGTGGTATAGTTTCCAAGCACTAATCAAGAAGGCAATAAGAAATGACTTCACAAAAGTACTTTTTCAATCTTATTTAGCAAAAAATAACATGTATTAAAGAGGGTTTGCCTCTAAATACACAACTATATATATATATATATCCCAACAACGACACATGAAAAGAAGACTATAAAAATGCAAAATAGAAGAAAAAAGTTATACTAAATAAAAAGGCTAGCATTTTAAAGGATTATTTAAGTTATTATTGACTCCTGTTATGGTTAATAATAGGGGCAACAGCTTCATTTTGTTATCCATATACAACAGGTAGGTTACTTTTGATTGAGTGATTCACCTAAGCAATCACTCTCCCATTATCATTTTTATCAGTTATTGTGGTCTCAAATAGTTCAGATATTTTGTCAAGCTATTATTTGGCGCTGAGTCAGAGCACAAAGAAAAGCAGATTTATGCTTTAACAATGGCATTATTGCAATGTGAGAAATGGTTGTAATGTGAACAGTAAAGCATTTTTGAACACACTCATACACACACACACATATATTTAACAACCTGTGTCTTAGTGGCTTTATTGCCTTGGAAATTAAGAATATATTTGCATTTAGCAAATTTTATAGTATCTACAACAACACACACACAACATTTGTCATCGTAGTATAACAAACAAAAAAAATAATCCTTGAAAATGGCTAACAATTTTTTTCAAATCACTTAGGAACCAACAAACTTTTGTACAATTTTTACATTCATTAAATCCAGAAAAGAAGACACTTGTACATACATAAGAAAAACATAATAAAAAGATAAATCTTATCAGTTTTGTTCAATGAACAATTTATTAAAGTGGGACTGCTGTCTAAATATACAACTAAGTAACTATATATATATATATATATATATATATATGTATGTATGTATGTATGTATGTATGTATGTATATAAAATGTGTGTGTTAGAGCTGTTTGGCTTTAATGTATGAATATTGGGTTAGTGGTAAGGAGGATAGAAGATTATACTGAAGCACGCCTACCCAGAGCTGGAAGAAGGTTAGATGGTAGGGTGTGCAAGTGGAGGGAGATTTTAAGTGTTTAGCCAGCAGGTTATCGACTGGTCAATGTAATAACAGCCTATATAAATGTTCCATGGAAAGAAAGAAAGAAAGAAAGAAAGAAAGAAAGAAAAGTCAGAGAAACAAAAAAGTCACATGACAGCAACTGCAATGATGATGTTTTATTTTTCTGTGGGTGCTGGCACAGAAATAAAATGCTAACAGCTGATTTTAGAGGAAGATAGACATGTATCTTCTTTAACTGCATAAGCAGAACATGCAGAAATACATGCACATGCAAGCATGTGTGTGCATATACATATACATGAAGGCCTCTGTATTCATATGCATGCACATACTCCTTTGATCTGTCCTATGACTAAAATACTTATCCATTTCCCTATTGGTAAAAAAAGCCAGGAGTTTAATTATCTTTTTCAAAGGTCTACACACACTACCTTCTTATAATAAAACAAACATGTGTCGTCTCAACAGACCTATTCAACCTACAGTGAAGCAATTATGAGAGACTTAGAAGGCCTAACAGAATTCATTATTGGCAGTCACAATCATAAAAACATTAGATATGCAGATGACACAGTGTTGATAACAAATCTAGAAAGGTAACTACAGGAACACTTACAGAAGAGAGGAGAAAAGACTAAATGTCAATTATAAGAAGTCAAAATGTATGGTTGTCAGCAAAAGGAACAGCCAAACATGCAGATTACAAACTGGAAAAACCAAAATGAAGTAAGCACAGATTTTTGAATATTTAAGATGTGTTTTAACAGAAGAAGGAAAATGGACTGAACATGTGAGCAATGACAAAGTTTTAGAGAAAACAGAAACAAAACAGACACTCATAATTAGAATCTGAAGATGATATTTGAAATTTCTAGGGTATGTAATGAGGTGGGAGAGCTTATTTACTATGATCTACAAAAGACAGGAAATTGTGATGAATCAGGACACATAGGAGAAAACATGCTCCTCCTTCTTAGAGTATTTGCAAAATACTATAACCTTACTCTTAATAATCATCCATTTGATCTGATGCTATTTTAAATAGATATATCCTATAGACTCTTTTTTTTATTAGAGATAAATTTCCATGACATCTTGGGCAAAGTAGTGGAGTGGTTTCCTGTTGCCTTCACTACAGTTTGTCCCCTTCCTAGACTCAAGCTTCATCCACAAAGATGAATTACCCACATTTCCTATGTATTCTATCTGTAAGGAGGACTTTCTTCTTAGACAGCTTTTCCGAAGAACATGCATACTTCCCTGAACACTACAATTTTGACTTCCTCGAAATAACAGTCAAACATTATCTATCCTCCTTATTTTCATAATCTTTACTTCCTTCTGCCACACCTTACCTTCATATGACACACCTCATTTATTGACAATTCTACTTTGAGTGATTCTTGAGGCTTGCATTAGTTGAACTTAAAAACAAATACTGGATCCCACTATTTTTGGCTAGAGAGATCAATCTACTTTGCTATTTAACCCATAGCATTAGGAGAACTGATTCATATATTTTTCAATGGCTTTAGCACAAAAGTGAACAAAACATATTTGATTGAAACTCTGAATGTCTCCTTGCTACCACAATTCCACTGCCATGTTATACTAAGCTAAATAGTAATTATATTGAATTACTTCCATAATTCACAGATGTCCATGCACATGCTTGCATTTAAATATATTTGTGCATTCATACAACCACATATACTCATAGAATTTGTTTATATAGATAAACAAACACATTTATAGATGCAGACAATAGAAATGTATGTATGTAAGCATGCTTGCTTAGATTCATGTTCAGAAGTCTGAAGTGAATCATTTGAATATAAAGGAGTTGGTAAAAAGCTCTCAGCTTGAACAAAAAACCCTTATAAAATAAAACAAAAATAATCATGATGTTTCGTCATTTCATTTTGAAAAGTGTACTGAACCAAGAACTTTTCAACATGCTTTAGATAGATAGATAGATATGTATTTATTTGAGAACCCAGAGGTAAGATGAATTTTTATCTGTAAAATCTATTATTGTATGTGAAAATCAAAAACAAAAAAACAAAACATTGGTACTGATTTGTACAAAAACAACAAGTTTTTATGATTTTTCACCTACGTATGGGATCCCTTATCAGCAGTGGTTTAGTTTGCCTCTTTTCAGTATTCCTAGAAATCTAGCAGAGCACACACACACACACATTTATATACATGACAATGTACTGCAAAGTTCTCATCTGAGCTCACATCCAAAATCTGACCAAATAACCAAACATCAGAATAATTAATTTTTAATCACTTCTTGTTTGAACCATGAACTTTCTTTTCACCAGCTATATATATATATATATATATACTATAGTCATCCACAGACAGATCTGTTTTGCTGTATCACAGCTTGTCAGGACGGTTAGACTCCGATTGCTTTTTAACCCAGGATTGAAACCCAACCGAATTGGCATCAGTCGGTGATTCTACCTCTGGGCTGCGAGCGTTCGGTAGAAGAAGGCAGACTTTTTAGTGCGTATATCATTATACATGCCCAATAGCCATAGTGCTCTAATTCATTATTATGAGCAATATATATATATATATATATATATATATATATATATATATATATAATAGTCTATATTCATTTTCATAGTATAAAAGAAAACGAGACTTTTTTTGGTGAAAATGCTTTTGGTTACTTTTAAAAATATATATTCCCCCACCTGTTTTTTTTTACTTAATTTTAAACTAGACTAAACAAAGAGGAAAAAATGTATGTTTTTTTAAGGATCATTAGATATTTCTAGACAATACTATCTTACATATCAAAAAGCTACCACATTCACAAAACAGATCCAAAATTATTCATAACAAATTTACATTTAATTTTCAATTACCCACTCAATGCAGAACCTGTATAATGTGACATTTGCCATGTTTGTTATCAACTGGCTTCATTGTTCAGACGACATTATTATACTGGTGTTTATTAGCAATATTATCGATGTGAACTTTCCAGGCAGATTCCTCAGAGCAGCACGTGCACTGGACAGGACATGATAGTTAATAACTGATCCATGGATGTTATATGCGAGTGCCACTTGACTGCTCAATTGTCATACACTCATAACCACTCTTCCTCATTCATTAACAAGAACATACAACAACAATTATAGTGATTACAACAAAAACGATTTAATTTTCACTGTATTTTGTTCTGAATCTATTGAAGGCACTTTTCTTGTGAGAGTGACTTGATGTTTTATCTAAATAATTTCTGTACTGCTATAATCTGTAGTGTCATTTCGTCATAGTGTATTTCTAATGCAGTGTTGATGTGTTTGTCCAGTGAAAGCACAAAATTGCTACAACAATATATTTTAGAATGTAAGGCTTTATGGAAGGTGAATATTTCTAATTATAATCAAAAATTCAATAGTCAATAATTATCAATTGATCAAATCATTAAAGAGAAAAGCTTTCAATTGTTCATCAGTGCCATTTTTGCAACGTGCATCTCTCCTTCTCATCAGAAGATGCACAAACATTTTTCAAGTGCAGACACCAGACTACAACTAACAAGTTATTTCTTAATCATTTCAGTAATTAACCAATTTAAATCTTCTCCATAAGAATAATGTTTCACTGACTACTTTTCAGTATTTTCTAATATACAACTTTGGATGTCAATAATGTTTACACACATTTTTTCCTTTCATATAATGACTAGTATTTTTTTTCCTCATTTTTACTTTCTTTAATACAATCATGGTGTAAATTATTCAGGTCAGCTATAACCTTAGGCAGATTTAAATACATCCCCAGAAAACAAAACAAGATAGATATGGTGGATAGGAATGTGACCGAAAGGTGTCTATCCATCTTTGAAAGGTGTCTATCCATCTTTGTGTCAGAAATAGATAAGCCTCACGGACAAGAGGAAGCTATTCCCGTGGAAACACAAATAGATAGATGCTACCTTGATACTTGGTATGTAAGTAAGTAAAAAAAAAATATATATATATATATATATAGAAGCAAAGAAAACATTAAAATGCGAAAAGAAAACAAATCAATCTATTATTAGCCATTAATTTCTGACTAATAATTATGATAGAGACCCCCACTCACATCGCTTTGGGGGGGTGGGGTGCATAACTAAATAAATAGAATAAAAAATAAAAGGACTGTAAGAATGCAAAGAGGAGGTGTGATGACATATATATTGACTGGAAACAATTCTGATGGGTTGTTTTTTGTTGTATTGATTTCTTTTTCTTTTTTTTTAAACAAAATATTATCTTCAACTACTAACATTACTGAGAGGTCACCAATATTAGTACTATACTACAGTGATGTAAAAATATGTTAATCATATATATATATATTTTAGTAATTATACATACATACATACATACAGACACACATACACTCTCACACACACACACACACACACACACACACACACACATATATATATATATATATATATATATAAACAAGAAATAAAAATATGTTAACATTTCTTAAGAAGGAAATAAGCAAGAGAAATAACTGGTCATTTGAATGAAAGAAAATCTGATTTTATTTTGAGTGGCTTAAGGACAGATTTTTTTTTAAATACCTGCAGAATTATGGCTAATTTAATTATTTTCCTTTATCAAAAATATTTTCCTCAATTTTTTTTAAAACCAAAACAAAACAAAATATATTTCAGGATATTTTAACATGTAACACTGTCTTCTTTTACACACACACATACATACATATATATACGCACTCACTCACATACATATTATGAATGTGTCTAAATATATCCGTGAGTACCTACCTTCATAGATCATATGATTTGTTTGTACACATATCAAAATAAATATAATGAAAAATAAAATTCTAAGTGTCAGCAACGAAACAAGAGAGGTGGGTTTGAATTGGGTGGGGGAAGGATATTTGATAATACCTGTATTGTTATGATATGATATATTTCACAGCAATCTGATGTATAACACTGACATTATTTATAAGGTCTGTTAACAATCTATTCACATATACATAATTAGAGTACACATAGTTTGGGACTTGAAAAATAATTAATTATCAGATTTCACTGTTTTTAGAGATGTGTGTGTGTAGTGGGGGGTTGCAGGTGGATAAGAAGAGGGTGTAATTTTTGTCTTAAAATATAACTGCTGAGGAGGCCAGTAGTTTTGATACGAGCAGTCAAGCATCTAAAACTCATTTGAATATCTCATTTTCTGTCAGTTTTATTACGACACCACCAAAAACAACAGTCTCTTGGCCAAGAAAGAAGTGTAAATGTCATATACGCATAGGAGGGCAGGTGCGAATCTGATGATAGCCAACAAGTGAAATTGGATGTTTATTTCTCAGCAAAACATCCTATATATGGGTTTTGGATAGGGAGGTTGGAACTAAAAAGGTAGAAGCGGGTGGGATGAAGCTAGGCGAAAACAATTATATTCGATGATAGTGTCAACAGTAGGTTGTTACTATTATTATTATTCATGCAGGGAAGACGACATTTCACAAAACTCAAAAGGAAATGCGGATTGGTAAGGGGAGAGAAAGGAAGAAAAATGACAAGAGAAAGAGTGAGTGATGAAAGATATGATCTCAAAAAAAAAAAAGAAAAAAGAAAGATATCAAACAAGAACTCACACTCTCTCTCCTCAACAATGAAAATAAAACTGAGGGATCAGTCAGGTGAAGTGGGATAATATCTAGAGTGAGGGTGGGAGAGAGAAAAGATAAAAATCACAAACTCACCTGTGCTGTTAAAATCCACTGGTGTCGGTGGTGAGATGTAATGTAGTGAGCGGCTGCTGCTGTTAGTGCTGCTGCTGCTGTTTGTGCTGCTGCTGATGATCATGCTGCTGTATGACAACAGTGTGTTAAGAAGATGGGAAGGAGGAAGAGAGAGAGAGAGAGAGAATGAGAAAGAGAAAAGGAAGAAGGGTGAGGGAGGCCCAAGATGATGGGGCTGTGGGTGGTTTGGTGCGCCTTGTTTTGGTCAGTGAGGGTTGTTGGTTGGGAAGAAACCAATAGGTGTTGTTCACAAATGGAAAAAAAAACTGTCATCTCTCATTTAGGAAGAGAGAGAAAGAGAGAGATGCAGATTTATTTTCATCATTATTTCTCTTGCTTTTCTTTTCTTCTACTGCTTCTTTTTTTTTCTGGTCCGTGCCGTTATCGATACACTTACACCTATAACCGCAAAAATGAAAATTTATTTGACGGTCTGTTAATCAAATAAATACCCAACCTGACCCTTTCTTCCCACAATGCACCAGTTGATGTAATTATTCCTCTGTCACGGTCTACTTCCTTCCCTCTCTCCATCAGCGCCGTCTGCCTGGGTCATGCCGGCATTACTTGATATAATTGTAGTCTAAGATGGTTTATTTCTACGTAACTTAAAACACCATTATTATTCATTGATTAGTAAAATAATAAAAATCTTTTAAATCCAAAAAATCCCTTCAGTCCAATTTTTTTTTTTAACGTAGTGACACTCTGTTTCTTAGATGGAGGTAGACGTCAGCAGAAATTAGGCTATCTTTCCCCAAAAAATAAAATAATAATAATAATAATAATAATAATGCCAGGGAGATGAAATCACATGTCCCGGTAAAGGCCTTGTTCAATGTTCATCATTGTTGGTGATGATATGTATTTCTCCTTCATATTTTTTTTTTGTTTTTAAGAAAACGCTAACATTGCAAATCAAACCATCGGTTATTCTTTTTACTACTACATTACAATGTCTTGTAGTAAAACCCAAGGATAGTGTTAATATTTTTACCGAATAACTAAAAAGAAGAAAAAAAAAAGGAAAGAAATCAATAACTTATAGTATAGAAGAAGTAATAGTATTTGCCTTCACTATCTCCCATTTTCTTCAATTTGTATTATTAACATTTGCCGATAGTGAAAATTTGTATTTTTTGGTTTTTAAAAAATTAGTACGCAATAATTTTAAAAGCCAGTGATAAATAAATCTTTACCTAATTCTTGGTCTCCAAGAAATCACAAAAATTAACGATTTTTTTAGCATGATCTTTGTTCCTAAAAAGCAAATAATTTTTAATTTCTTTCCTTTTTATTTATTCGTTTTTTTTTTTTCATTTTAATTTTTTTTAAATAAAAATAAATATTCAAGAAGATTATTATATAAATACTATTTTTTTTTTATATTTCTTAACTTAACTAGCTAAAACTAAGTGGAAAATAAAATACCCACTTTTGGTTTAAAGTATTCTTCAATTAATTTTTTTAAATAAATGTAAAAAAATCCATTAAAAATAAAAACATTCCCAAACAAAACAAATCACACGTACATGTGTGTGTATATATTTTTTTTTAATCATATTCAAAAATTCCTTTTACTCTTTTTTTCCCCCTTTTTTTGCAGTGATAATAATTGTAATTGAACATTATAAATTAATGTTACATTGGTAAAATTACACATTAATAATTTTCTTGGTTATTATTCACACAGGTAAAATTTTTCAAAAATATTTTCAAATTCCATTTAAACCTCCTGCATTTTAATGGATTTATGATATCTGCAATGTTATGCTTGGTCTCATATATGCGAATTTTGATAGGTCTGTGTGGTCTTCACCAATACTACCGAATATATGCAGTGGTCAAAAGTACAGCCAAGATTTACATGGTTAGCAGCCAATACCCAGAGTACAATATCTTCCCAAGGTAAATCTGGGTCATGGGAGGTACTTTGCTCAGCGTGATTCTAGGGCATTATATATTAGAAACTGTGTTTGTTTAGTACTTAATATTTAGTACATTAATATATGACTTTTATAAACTGTTAAGATGTCTAATGCTGTGGACTTTCAGGATATAAGTGATACTTTTCACAGATTCCTTTAGTTCATCATCTATCAATTGACATATTATTTGGAAAAATAAGGAGCATTTTCCTGTCATCTTTGACAGTTTGGAATAATATGAATATGTTTCTACTTCCCACCCACCAAGCTGTGATTCAAATAGTAAGGTAGACTTGACTTTCAAGCCTTGATTGGTAGCCAATCTAGGGATATGCAAACTCATTTTCCTAGACTAGTTGCCACTCAGGGATTGAGAGCAAAGTCTACCTTGTCATTTGAACCACAGTTGGGGAGGGGTGTATTCATATCTTTCCTAAGAGCAGTGAGCTGAACACAACAATCTTAGATGGAATTTGAACAGAGCTTGTTAATTCCAATTTTAGTGTCAATAACTGTTATGTTATCTGCACATAATTTTAATTATAAATTTTTGAGGCATATTTGCTTCCTCATCTCCAACTGAGAGTCTCCTATAGAGGCAATCAAATGACAAAATGGAAAATACAAAACTAAGTTATTGTTTTGTTCCTAGAAGAAATTTCTTCAGACTAGTAATGGTTTTACTGAGCTCAATTCAAATTCCAGCTTATTTTGTTGCATTAACTTTCACATAAATATTCATGGAAAAAGTACAAGTCTATCTTTTCTCCTCTTAGCTATTGGTTAAATAACAGTGTAGACTGGTCTCTCTAGTCTTGGGTGGCAACAAGTCTAAGAGAATGAAAATTCTGAATTCCAAACTATAAAGAAAGCAACGAGAAATCACTCCAGTATCACAGTAAGTTATAGATAATAAAAAAAAAATGAATGTGTGAATAGTTATGATTGCCCTCATGCTAAAAGGCAACACATTAAAAAATGGTTTTATCAATGGAGTCAATCTTATATACGACTGAGGGAAGAAGAAATACAACAAGCAGCGATTATAATTTTACATTAGTTGGTTGGTTGAATGGTTGTTTGTTTTTTTATCAGCTTCTACAGGTTATTTAACATCAAGATCTAAAGTACACCATTTTGTTTATTTTTGGTGTGAGATAATAATGGTTTCTAGTGATACAAGTGGATACAGGACAACTCATATCTTTATCAAGAGTATTTGCACATATGTGAATATATTGAATCCAACTAGAATTTGAACTCTGCTCTCTTATTAACCATTATCCATGATATCACCCACATATTCAAGCATATAGTATTTGGTCTTAACAAGCAGTACTGACCAGGCTCAACATTGCTTAACTTTGGTGATCATATGAAAATCTCTGTTTCAACATGATGTGGCCCTAAACCCAATTTTACATTAAAATCATTTTTAACATTTTTTATGTAAAATTATAATCTTCTCCCTACCATATATACAGGGTGCAATGGGTAAATTGACACCAATTTATATTTTTAATTTAGTGCATGCAAGTTTATTTTGTCAACTGCACAACTGCACAGTATAGTAGGGTCAGTTTGGCACCGTCTGTAAGAAAAAGAGCACCCTGACATAGTTCACTGCCAGACATTTGTAATTGGCATGCTGTAGTGCTTGGCAATTGCATCAGAAACTTCAATTGGAACATTTCAGAGTGTTGATAGTGCAGAGGATATGGGAAGAGTTGAATTATATATTCAGTCAACATCATGTTGTTTGGAGTGATCACTAATGATGAAGAGGTTATAACTCTATTTATCTTCCCACAGGTCTTTAGACTCAACACAGAGGCCTACATCAAGTGCCTAAGAAGGTAGCACTGCACTGGGTGAAGATGGATGCTGCTGGAATACCCTATGTCTGGCAACAGGACTTTGCACAGAAGCAGGAGAACCCAGTGATGGCTGCAACTGCATCATCCTTTACATCTGACCATCTAAATCCTCAGACTGCAACCTCCTTGATTATGTGTGGCTCACAGTTCAGTGAGAGACCAACAAAATTTCTTATAACACCAAAGATTAACTGAAAGCAAAGGATTAAGGCAGCATTCACCAAACTACCCAAAAGATTTGCAGGAGATTCCAAATTTGTCTGGAGGCTGTAGTTGAAGACAATGGCAATTTTATTAAATAAATTTACTCTTTCATAGTTCAAGACATTTTTCATAATTTTGGTAAATATATCTGTTAAAATCAGTGTTATTTTCATTCTTGCATCATTTAAATTAATTTAGATGACCATTCTAGCCTTACCATGTAATGATAAGTTTGTGTGTGTGTCTATATATATATATGCATACATTAAATTCATTCATTCATAAAATCATTATTAACCTGAAGAAGTTCTTTCTAGGGATAAAAAAACATTACTTAGAATTTTTCTCCTTTGTCATTTGATGATCTGCTATTCATCTAATATATAGATTTACATATGATTATCTTCGATATAATTAATGATTAGTATAAATCAGCCTGACATGCATATCTATTTACTGCCTACAAGCTAATTACCTTTAGCACTGATACTAGTTATTTCATCATTCTTATATCCAATGCTTATTGGTCAACACAATTTTGATAATACAAGATACACAAATAATTTAGTCATCATTCAATTCATTCAAATGATTCTCACCAAACTTCACACAAATCTTCTATAGGCTTCCAGTCAGGTCATGGGCTACTTATTTCTCCCCAATATCGGAAATCGATACCCCGATGTCTGACCAGGTCTAATCAAAATCAAGATTTCAGCCCTTTTATCATGGTTCTTGCTGCAGAATTTGCTCTAACTTGGTAAAATTATAGTTTTTAGTCTCAAACATTAGTAGATCTTCTCAGACGACTCATTTTCTCTGACATCAGAAATCAGTACCCCCGATATTCTATCAAATCTGATCAAAAACCAATATTCAGCCATCAATATGGCTCATTTTCTCCAATTTTACTCCTGATGAGTACAATAAGTTTTCATGGACTTACTTAAGTTAGTTTATCCTTGGATGACTTATTTGATTCCAATATTGGAAATCGATATCCCGATATCCTATCGTGTCTGATCAAAATCAGGTTTTTAGCCCTTTTATTTTGGTTTTTGCTTTGAGTTTTTCTCTAAGTAGGTATAATTGTAGTTCTTAATATCAGCCATGATACCATTTACTCAGAGGACTTATTTAGCCTTCAAAATTCAGTTTGCGACGGAAAACTTATTTGACAGTGATACCGGAAATCAAAATTACATCCATTCATTTTCTTTTCAATATATGGTTTTGCTTTGACTGGAAACAACTATTGCTTTTTAGTCTTTCATGCCAACATCCAAAGAGTCTCAGCTCCAGGATCATGGATTAGTTTTAAAGCTTTCATTACACTTGAGCAACACCGGCTATACTGCTAGTTTTTATATAAAATTCTGGAAACCTTATTTTGTTCTGCATTTTTATAAATATTTTTTTTCTATAAAAATGTTGAAAGGTTTATGTTGCTCTATATTTTCTTTTTGCTTTCTTTTCAATATTTCCAGAATATTGCAATAAACAGATAACCCTCCATTTATGTTTGAATAATTCTGGAATTTCTTTTATGGAGTTTAACATAACATACAATTCTGTTGTCTGTTTCTACTACATGATCAAAAGAGTTCATTAAATACTGATGGAAAATTTTTCTGTCTCTATCTTATGGCCTATGATGATATAAAAAAATAAACATATTGCACACACATGTATATATAGAAATACACATAGTATTTTAGATATGTGGATATTTTTAAAAATTTTAAATGTAACAGTGACAAAATTTTTTATCAATTGCATTTGAACCAAAGAATTTAAATAATGGAAATTCTTATCATCTGCAATTAGCAGGTTAAATTTCACTAACTCCAAACAGCACTAATTTAAAAATCACAAAAACAAAATTTTATCTTGGTTATTAGATGAAGAACTCTTGCCTGAGACCAAAATGAATAATTCCATGTGAAAATTTAAAGACAGTCATGTTATCAAAGTAGAAAAGAGAAAAAAACAAAACAAAATGGTTTATCAGATGGATACCATCTGTGGTTTAAAGCTTTTTTTCTAAAGATATGACTTTCAATGACAACTGCTGTAGAAAGAAAAAATGAGAAAATAAAAACAGAGAAAAATCACTAATTATGTACTAAAACCAATTTCTACTTAGTAGCTTTAAATATTTTGCCAGTTTGGTCATTGCAACAAATATCATTACTAAAATTACTATGTATTAAAATGATATATGTATGCCCTAAGCTAGTAGATAAATATATACATTTGTAAATGTGTACATGTATGAATTTGTAAATGTCTGCTAAGTATCATCTAGAAATATATTAATATGTTATTTATTAATAAATATGTGGGTGTGTTTGTTGGTTTATATACATTATGTTCATTTTAACTTAATCATGTTTACTAATAAATAACGCATTAATGTTTTTCTAGATAATCAACAGTTTTGACACTCATTTAATCAATCATACCAGATGGAAATCAAGGAAATAACATAACAGTTATACGTTTTAAGCTTTATCTTATGCAACGTGAAATACTTTACCAAATGAAGTCCAGGGGAGATAAATAAAGCAGCCATTCTAATTGGGATTAAATTTGTTAAAAAAAAAGATTCTGCTTATTTTTATAATGATCATATTTTCTGCGTATTTGATTAAAAGATGAATGAATATTTCTAGTGTGATTTATTCTTTTAATGTGAAAAATCTCATGTTGGTGACATTTTCTCTTATTCTGACCACAAAGAAATAAACAGTCAGAAGTTAAATACAAGACGATTAAGGTTTGATTTGGACAAGTAGATATAAATTTTATTAGAAAAATGATATTAAAATAGTAATTTAAAATTACAAAAATTATATGAATTATATTGTTCAAAATGAATAAACTGACAAAATTTATTATGTACTATATCTGATAAGTTTATTATTTATGGACTCTGAAAAAAGACATGAGATTTTCTTTTTCTATCTTTTTATATGATCTGAAAATGGATAGAGTTTAAGGTTTCCAGGGTGAAGTAGAAGAAGCCTGTATTATATATATATATATATATATATATATATATATATATATATATATATATACTGTCAACCATAATTATTAGGCACCCCAATGTTTTAAAAAAATGTTTTTTAGTATTTATTGCTAAGTGAACAATTGTAAATGAAAATAGAATAGTTCTTTTGTCAATATTGCACAATAACATGTGCATCAAATTAATTTATATATTTAATAATTACCTATACTGCAGTTTCATCAATGAAAAAATGAAAAAAATTTAGTTCATCTTTGGTTCCTTGCCTTGTAAAATTTTGCAAAGTAATAATGACAAAAGAATCATTCTATTTTCATTTGGCAATAAATACTAAAATTAGTAGGAAATACATCATTTCATTTTAAAAAATTGGGATGGCCTCATAATTATGGCTGGTAGTGTATATATATATATATATATATATATATATATTTGGGCAGCAACCTTTCTTTTAAACATCTTTCATTAAATATGATGGACACGGTAAATTTTATTAATTTTTTATTTAGTTTTTCCAGTGTTATGTTTTTCATTTGGTGAGAAGGAGAGAGCACATAAAGTGTGCAAATCTTCCACTGTCTCAAGCACTTTTGGTCATTCTCAAGTGGGTTTTCTTTTTGTGTTGTTAGTTGCTTTTCATGTTTTGACTGTGTGAGATGTATTATTTGTATATTTTACCAAATGGAAAAATGTAAGAATGCTGGAAAAACTAATTAAGAAAAATTAATTAATAAAATTTTCCTTGTCCATCATATTAACTTAAACACACACACACACACACACACACACACATATATATATATATATATATTAGAGCTCTCTTAGACAGTTATCCTACCACTGCATGTACAGGATACTCCTTTGGATTCTTCTATACCCACACTGCATGCTGAGATATATATATATATATATATGTGTGTGTGTGTGTATCAGAAGCAAGTGGATGTTTAGCCACACTGATGAACTGTGATACAGCGAAACAAGCTTGTATGTGGATGATGAATATATATATATATATATATATATATATATTGTCATCCACAGACAGATCTGTTTTGCTGTATCACAGCTCATCAGTACAGTTAGACTCCGATTGCTACTTGACCCAATCTCGAAACCCGACTGAATTGGCGTCAGTTGCTGACTCTACCCCTGGGCCACGGTGTGTTCGGTGGAAGAAGGCAGTCTTTATAGCACATATCATATTACGCGCACAATAGCTAGAGTGCTCAAATTCATTTTTACTGAATGAGCGATATATATATATATATATATATAGTTAATGTGGAGAAACTTGTCACTTAATTGAGCTGTGTTATTTCTGTCATACCAACTTTGAAGTTTTGTGAGGGCATTATAGCAAGAATAATAACTCATGAAACTTCAAAGTCAACATGAAAGAAATAACACTGCTCAGTTAAATGACAATGTTTTCTACATTAATTCTATTAATGCCCTCTCCTTACCTTGGTGCCAAATCTTTTATGATAAAAAAAATCTGCTTGCCTAAAAAACAGCAATTTTGGCACTAAACACCATACATATATATGTCAGATTAAATAACTTGCAAAAATTGTGTCTGCTTATTTTGAATGAAATTCATTCATACTCTTAGATAATCCTTCACATATTATAATTGAAAGATGTAAGAAATGAGCTGCAACTTTGACAGATGATTTTATTATTCATTTCTTGATATTCCCAAGTACTTTCAATCTTCTTCCAAGATCATCTTCTGGGGTGTGAGTTGTGGTAACAAAAACAGTTGCAAAACTATATTGCTAAAAATTACTGTAAATTTTCTTCTTGCTTCAAATATAACAGTTGCTTAGTGTTTATTAGAACATGAAAATTCTCCAAGATGGAATTTTTTATGAATACTGTAGAAATGTTTATAAAAAGAACAGTTTGTTCATGCTTTAACACATGCATGACCATGACATTACTCCATAAAAATGAACACTAAGCAATTTGTCAACTGTTATATTTGAAGCAAAAAGAAAATTTACAGTAATTTTTAGAAACATAGTTTTGCAGTTATTTTTTGTTACCACAACTCACACCCCTAAAGATGATTTGGAAAGAGATTGAAAATACTTGGGAATACCAAGAAATGAATAATAAAATAATCTGTCAAATTTACAGCTCATTTCTTACATCTTTCAATCATAATACGCGAAAGATTACTCATGAGTATGAATTAATTTTATCTGACATGCCTAAAAAAAGATTTACTGCCTAAATACACAAATATATATATGTGTGTGTGTGTGTGTGTGTGTATGTATGGATATTAAAGAAGTCTAAATTTGTTTTCTATGTATTTCATCTTCAGCTGCATATTCTAAGGATGTTCTTTGTGGTGCAGTGGATATTGGCTTGGAACAAGAAATTGGGGAACTGAGTTCAAATTCCAGTTGAATTCCTTATCATTCACTTATGCACAAATACCCTTGGGAAAGGTATTAATCTGTCTCTTCCTTCCAGTTATGGGTTAAATAACAGGACAGATTAGGTTTTATAGCCTTGGCTGGCAACCAGTCTACTGCAGAAAGTAATGGCAACCTACTGCGGGATAATCTTCTGCCCAATCAGTCATGTCTTGAAAGAGACATGATCGCCCAGGTGTGTATTCACGTATGGCACAACTGACTGAT
This sequence comes from Ascarosepion bandense, assembly GCA_037127315.1. Taxonomy (NCBI): domain Eukaryota; kingdom Metazoa; phylum Mollusca; class Cephalopoda; order Sepiida; family Sepiidae; genus Ascarosepion; species Ascarosepion bandense. The sequence continues at coordinate 1,999,002 of JBBBDQ010001955.1, forward strand.
TCTAAGTGTTCTGAGGTAAAACTATGATTACTCCTGGTTTTATTTTTTTGTCTGTGGTGGGAATTGAATTTTTAAATTTTTTTTTCTGTAAACTTTAATATCTAATTTGTTCTTGTTTTGTATTAATGATGTCCAAAAAAGGGAAAAGTGTTTATTTCATGCTTGTGTGTACATCTGTTTGTTGGCTCTATGTACATATATACATATGTATTTCTCTCAAATAAGAACAAATATGAGAGCAGATACTACAAAAGGATTGGCCATGAGTACTCAACTTCAGTTAGAAAGACAATTCAAACAAGTAAAGCTCAATGCTCAGTGTAGGCATTGTGAGACAGAAGACACTTGGTGGACTGACTTAGCTGCAGAAATGCAGGTTGCTGCAGGCAGAAAAAGTAGTAAAGGGCTGTACAAGACTCATGAAGTAGCTCATTGGCCTAAAAACAGATTCAGTAATACCCCTTAGACCCAAATCTTGAACAAAGATCTTTACTAGCAAGGTAGAAAATACAATGAACAGTTTTTGGATCTGCTCAAATGAGATAGTCATGAGGACCAGTCTGCTCTTAACCTCAAACCAAGACTATTCATGGAATCTATGAATGATCCTCCTACCATGAAAGAAATAAAAGCATCTATCACCAAGTTGAACATGGAGAAGGATGCTGAAAAGACCATATCTTTGTCAAAATCTTTCATCATATTAATGAATATGCAAAGAATAATCTTGAACACCTGGAATCCTGATAGTATTCTAAAAGACTGGAGAGATGTGAAAGTAGAAAGGCAAAGGTATAAGAGAGCTGTGTGAGCATTATCATGGTATAACTTTACTTTCATCAACTGGTAAAATCCTAATAGCGCTTTTGGTCTCTTGAATTAATGCTCACTTTGTGGATACAATACAGAGTTACCATGTGCTTTCTGATTTCATAGATGAACAATGGATATGATTTTCACAGTGTGGCAAATCCCAGAGAGACCACATTAACACTAAGGTCAGTTTCAAGACATTGTAGTTCTTATCAAGGTCTTTGACACTTATATAGAAGATCTTGAGACATTTAGGCTGTCCTTGCCATTTCATAGGTATCATCCAGTTATCTCATGAGGACATAGAGATATCTGTTAATATTGGTGGTTTACTTTCAGAACTCATCAAAGTATGAAATGGTTTCAAGCAAGTTGACCTTGTAGCACCTACACTGTTCTGCATTTTCTTTTCTTCTGTTGTTCTCCATGCCTTTCGGAACTATGTCTAGCCATATATATTAATAGTGTACAACTGATAAGCTATTTGATACCCAATGCTTCTCTATTAAATTGAAAACATTCCAAGCAATTGTCAAAGATTGTCTGCTGATGACTGATTTTGTCACCCAAACAGAACAGGAAATACAAGCTCTGATGGATAATCTTTTGAACTCACTATCAGCTTGAACAGGACAATGGTCATGCTTCAACCTGGCTAACCCTGGCCACACATTGAAGGTGATAGACACATTCACATACCTTGGGAGCACTATAAATAAACATTGCACTTTTGGCAATGTTTTATCTGCATGTGTGAAGAAGACAATTGCTGCTTTTGCAGGTCAAAAAGATTGAGCCTTGTCAGAGAAAAGACAAGCACAATGATGGCAGCCAACAATGTGCTGGTGTGCCTGTTGTACTCTTGTGAGGCATGGTAACACAAATACTTAGAAATCCTTGAGAGATTCCAACAATGGTGCTTAAGTTTGATTATTGATATCTACTATCCCTCTCACCAGACACTGTGGTCCTTAAAAAGGCCAATGCAATCTGCATTGAAACACTTATTCATCATCACAGACTTTGCTGAGTATGCCATGTCATTCACCTTGATGAAAACAGATACCTAAACTAATTCTCTATGGTAAGTTGCTCTATGTCTCAGTATAAACAAGGACTGTTTAAAAGAGTCTCTTGTGGCCTGTTATATAGATGATTCTGAAGGGGTTTGTGATTGATGTAAGTGGCAGTGTACAGTTCAAGAAGGTGCTAAACTCTTCCAAGAAGTTACAATGAGTTAGGCAAATGTCAAGCATGCAGCAAGGAAAAGAGAAATCATTGATTCAACAATCCATCAATTTACATGCAATTAATGTGGTAGAGTATGTCTCTCAAGTACATGCCTTGTTAACCACAAGTAGAGTCCATTTGGTAGACCACTAGAAATAACTTAACATACAGGTTGTGTCAGAAAACATGCAGAAACCACTTCTGACCTTTCACATGAAAGCCCATGAGCAAGCTAAACAGATATTACAAAACAGACCAAGCCTTATACAAAGCAACTTAGTTTTCCACAAGTTCAATAAGCATTTCAAATCACTTGCAGGCTTCTTTATAATTCTCCTGAGAACCAAAAACACTAATCAAACCTGTCAAGCAATGGTACTACTCATTTAAGAAGTCGACTACCATTGTGAGTGTGTGTCACTTATACTAAAGCATCATCAGAGAATGAGATATAAAGAAAAAAGAAGAAATTTTGCTATTTTTACTTTTATGTTGTTTAATTTCTCATTTTTAAGCATGTTTCATGTGTATTTGACTTGTTAAACAAATGTTAGTATAATTTGTGTCAGTCTAATCCAAGGATAGACAGTATATCCATTTGAAGTTTCAAGAAATTAACATTGTCTCTCTTTGAATTTGGAACACCACAAATTATACAAACATTTGTTTAACAAGTCGAATGCAAGTGAAATATGATTAACCAATTTGTATTTATTTCTGAGATGAGTAATTTTCAATAATCTTGGAATTATTCTGAACATTTGTTCTCATCTTGGTTGATATAGATGTTATAATAGACACAACATTTCGACCAAGTACCCTCTGGTTATTATCAGGTGTCCATAAATTGGCTGATATGGATTATCTTGTTGATTATTGTGAAATCCAACATGAAAGAACAATAACTGATTTCACAGGATATTTATAAAAAATCAACAAGATAATCCATATTAGCCAATCTATGGACACCTGATGATGACCAGAATGTACTTGGTCAAAACGTTGTGTCTATTACAATATCTATATCAACCAAAATGAGAACAAAAGTTTGAAATAATTCCAAGATTTTGATTAACCAATGAAAATTGAACAACACAAAAGTAAACCTACTAGAATTTCTTCTTTTTCTCCTTTTTTCATTGTCTAATGAAGCATTATTAAAAAAAAAACATTTCAAATTTATTCTTTATTTTATTATATATATATATATATATATATATATATATAATTAACATATTTTACTTGAAATCATTTAGAAAATTTATATATATATATATATATATATATACATATATATATATATATATATATATAAATTTAAATGAATGAGTGACAGTAAAAGGATAAAAGAAATGTTGGTAGATCATGGATCAGACACAAGAACAAGCTGAAGAGCAATCCTGAAGCTGCCAGTTTACGACATAAAACCTTTGAGCAGATGACCCTGGCTCAAAAAAAGTGAACAGGATATAGCCATAATATCGTTAAAGCATTTGAATATAGACACCTCCAACATCCTAGGGAGTAAGGACTAAACAATCTGCATCAAGACCAGCAGTTTTGTCTCATAATCATGTACCCAATGTGATCTTGTCTGTAAATCTCTTCCTGGACTGAGATGTCATATTCAACATAAACATCCATTGACTAACCTATAAACTGCTGAATATTCATACTGTGAAGTCAATAGGAGTGTTCATTATATATATATATGAATTTAAAACTCTTTTCCTTTTTTTTTATGAGGCACAAAGCAGTTTCTTGTAAAGGACATATATTTTATGCAAATCACTATTTCTCTGAAAAAAAACAAAAACAGATTTATCTGTTATTAGCCATTAATCTATGTCTAATAATTATGATGCAGAAAAATTCCCTGCTCACATTGCCTGGGTAAGGAGGGGCATATCTAAATAAATAGACTAAAAAAAGACTGTAAGAATACAAAGATGAGGTGTGATGACACATATATTGATTGGTAGCAATTGTGTTTGGTTTGGTGGTTGGATTTTTTGTCTTGATTTTTTCTTTATTTCAAGCAAAATATTATCTTCAACTACTAATAGTACTAAGAGGTTACCAATATTACTATTATACTAGAATGATGTAAAATATGTTAATTATATATATATATATATATATATATATAGTACAATATTTGCTATATTTATAGAAGTAAAGTATTCAATATGTGAATATAGAGCATCTTTAAATATTGAGTGTGGATGTAGGAATTAACACTGCATAGTGACTGTCAATTTCATACTTAGAATGACATTTAGTAGTGAAATTGACAGGCATAATGATGTGCTCATTCCTATGTCAACAGTGTCACTCTATTTAAGCATGAAACAGACTGTTGCTGCTGGGTGTTAACTTCAATGTCCACTTTTATATTTATCAGCTCAGTAATAAATTATACATTTGTATTAATTGTACTTATATATAAATTAATATATTGTGTGAGTATGTTTATGTGAGTGAGTGAGTGAGAGAGAGAGTATATGCAAAAAAAATAAAAAAGACAATGATGTTAATATTTATTCATAAAGAAAGTGAGATAACTCATCATCTGAATGAAAGAAAATCTTATCTTATTTTCAGTAGCTCAGGGACAATTCTTTTTACTTCTTAAATTTTCAATGTCGTCTAGTGAAAGCAACTCTACAAACAGAATCCTGAATACCCTAATTATTTTTTAATAAAAGTTTGTTTCATTTTGGTTAAAAAATGGTGGGGTGGGGGTGGAGGAAATTATCAATGCTGTAAAAGCAACTACTCTTACAACTTCCATTTGATATAAGGTAAATATTGAATAAACAATTTTTCTATTTTGAATACATTGATTCAAACATGTGTCATTTGAGTAGAAAATGTTGGCAGTTCCTACTCTGAATAAAGTCATAAAAATTATTTATGAAATATAAGGTGTAAAAGATTTACAGTTCATAGTAGATTTGAAATTTAGTGCACTAAATTCGCTGTATAATTAAGCAAGTGATAATAATTTTTATCTTAGCCATATACATGCTTTCCAACCTCAGTTCATATAATATAAATCATGTTTCATCCATGTGCTGTGGTTGATGCTCTAAACCAAATTTGATAAAGAACAAAAGCAGTAGTTCTGCTTTTACTTGTCCCCCCCCCCCCCACACACACACATTTTATTTTAAAAAATTGATTGCCAATTTTGTAACTTTTTGTAAATCTTTTCTCAGCCACTATTATTAGAGCCTTACTTAAATCCATTTAAAAAAAAATTCTCTTATGGGGATGAGGTTTCTTTTACTTGTCACAGTTGAATAAGTGTTTACCCTGACTAATTATTAGCAATGCATGCCTGTATTAATTAAGAATAAAACTGTACAATTTATAGAAATTCTCCAATTATTCATTGAAAAAAATGAAACTGAAAGCATGGTTTTATTTATAATGATTAAAAATTTAACTATTTTTAGTCAAAATAAATTTGGGGTAGTATGTCAAAACTTAGTGCAGAACAAGAAGTTTCCTTCGACTGGGTTTCATTAAATTTGTTTTTTTCTTGGGAAGGGGGGGAGGGTTCTAAAACCAAGGGTAGAGTGGATTGCATTTTAAAATATTAAATATGGCTATTTAATATGAAGAATATATAAAGAATGTTTCATTTTTTTTATCTTAAAATTCCTTCATAGTCAAATATCTTTTTTATTTTATATGCCATGTCATGTGTGGCCATGGCCCTAACTTCCTAGCCTTTGTAAATCTAAGCAATACTGTCCCATCACTATTCCTGCAAGCCCCTGCTTTGCTAACCACTGAAACAAGGTTGATTACTTGTTGTTTCCCTCTCTTTTGCCTTCAATATGTCATGTGAGCATAAAATTCTCCAAACCTTCTTTCCTCATTATGTGTCTCAGAAATTTCAAATGTCTCTAAGTACAAGTATTCCAGTTTGCTTAAAACATCCTTGTTGCTCACAGCTCTGCCTATAGTATCCTCAGAATCCTTCTGTAGGATCCTTGAGTTTCCTTTTCATCTCTGAGAGAATTGTCCAGCATTCACTGCCATATTTGAGTATTGATATTATACTCTATTTACATTATTCAAACTATTTTCCCCGTCTTTATTGCCATGTTTACAATGTTTTGGTCATTGTACACTTTATCCTTCTTCAGATGCTAAAAATTTTGACCTGAACCCTTAAGAAGGCTGGAGCGTGCAACAGCTGAAATGTTGTAAACATATCAATAAAGATAAGGACAATAGTCCGAACAATGTAAATAGTGTAAATACTACCTCAGCTCAGAAGTATAGACAAATACTGATATTGTACTATTTTCTTTGCTTCTCATGAAATTTTCCTGTTTCTCATTACATTTGGAAGGTATTTTTCACTATTCCAAGGCATCTTGATATTTCTATGTCACATTTTCTGTCATCTTTATAACACTTTCTGTAATTGTTTTATTCTGACATATCCAATTTGCAATTCATATCTTGGGCTGTTCCCCTTGATAATGACTGTACATTCTATCTTCTTACAGTTGATAGTACTTACTTTTTGTTATTTCCTAGAATCAAATTTCATGGGACATATTAAAGAAAGAAATAGAGGGTAAACAGTGAATAAATTACCTAATGAGTTTGTGTGAATGGATGGCAGAATAAGAACAAAGAATAATATCAAGGAGTTAAACAATGCTCATAGCAACAAGAAGTTGTGGAGAGCCATGATTACTTACATCCTAAAGGAACATGGTATATAAAGATGATTATTGTAAGTATTTTATTGCTAACTTCAATGTTATCAAAAATTAGTCGAGCATCGACTGGATTATTTGAACCCCTATTTTACTAAATCTTGCAGATTTGCATGAAGTTTAAATAAAATTAACAACTTAAAAAAAACTAAAATTTTGCCCAAGCTGTTATAGAGGGATTTATAACAAAAAAATAATAATCCATTTACTATGCAATGTAAGGCAAACATTTTTCCCCCAAAAATTACTAGTGTATTATCAATTACTAGTTAGGTCATCTTTTATTGTTTTTGTTTTTTTTTTCAATAGTGTTTTTTCTCTTATTTTCCCACACTCAGTAACCCTTTGCATTTTAGTTGCTTTATTTCCTTGCTTAGGGTGAAAAGATTTAAAAAAGGAAATTCAAGTGTATTAGCAAGTAAAATCTCTTGTTTAATCCCTGACAGCCTTAAAATTAAATATATATGATTATAAATGATAAAATGATGATTACAACTCACAGTAATGTTCAAACATAAAAAAGAGTAAATATTGATGAATATTTGAATATGTTCATTGTAGTGCCATAGATATTGGCTCAGAATGAGAAATCAGAGAGCCGAGTTCAAATTTCAGCTGAATTCATTGCATTATGCGCAAATACCCTTGGGAAAGGCATGAATCTATCTCTTCTCCCTCCAACTATGGGTTGAATAGCAAGAAAGATTGGGTTCTAGAGTTTTGGTTAGCAACCAGTCTACCATAGAAAGAAATGACAACCTACTGTGGGAAAATCTTCTGCTTAGTCAGTCATGGATCAAGAGGGACATGATTGCCCATGCGTAGATCATGTATGCCACATAACAGACTGATTTGAATATTATTAGTTCTTGCTTAAATATTCTTTATCAATTTATAGATGTTTGTTAACCTCCAGTAAATGCAATATGGCAATAAATATGATAATTCAGATCATGTTAAAGAAAATGATTTAAACTCCTTAAATCTTGAAGATGTATAAAGTCCGATGTTAATCCTTTCTTCAGCTTCAAATCCCTTCTTAATCATGTGGACACTTGACATCAGTCCAAATATTTGTTTATTTATTTAAGTATCTATCAAACAGAATTTACCAAAAAAAGATTTATTGATTTATTCAAGTTATGGTTATATCATTCTGAGTTAAAGTTTCTAAACTGGAATTTGGATTAATACCTACCAGATGCCTCAGCAAATTATTCCCATGGTTCCCTTGTTCCAGAAATGTATTGTTCTTTGTCCAGGGATCAAGAGCCATACCTGCTACTTAATTTCCAGGCTTTTTTCCAACATCCTAAAAATAAAAGAAGCCAAAACAAAGAAAAACCATTAGAAACAAATCATGAGAAAGCTGCTGATAAAAAACAAACTGAAAAAGATTACCAATGTAAGTCAAGATATAACTCATGACCTATAGATAGCAAGAAACTATTCATGGAGATTACTTCTGTTCATACTCTTTGATTATTAAGCAGTCTATAATTTGCAAGAACAAATATATTTACTGATTCTGTTCAATATGGTGGAGATATTGGTGCAGCAACTCATAATTAACAGCAAGGAGAAACAGCATTAGTGAGCCAAATTCAAATTCTGGCTGATACATTTTGTGTTAATTGTTAGTCTGAGTCTCTTACTTATTCATGAAAAGAAGTCTTTTACTTATTCATAAAAAGAAGATCCACATTTGAAGAAAATCCTCAAAGATGTATACCTTCACACTGATGTTAATTGGTGAAGTCTGGAAATTAAAAAACAATTTTATGTATGAAAGATTTAATTTTGTATTCTTAGTATTCTTTATACTGATAACATTACATTAAGGTGAAGTTACCATCTCACTACTTATCTAGACTGATCCAAATGTTAAAATAAAGAAAGATGTTTTGAAGTAATTTTTGTACATTAGCATTACTTAGAGCTTTTTTAAATTGTGACACTTGTCAGAATAAAAGAAATACTAATTATTTAACAGTTTAGAAGTGAGGATTCCTGTTTAAAATATTATTACAGTGTAAAATTGATTCCTGATCTTTATTGTTATTGAACAAATATATCATGACAGACTTTGTTTAAGGCACTGCTGTTGTGGTTGCAGCTGTCATTGAGTAGATAGATAGATAGATAGATAGATAGATAGATAGATAGATAGATAGATAGATAGATAGATAGATAAACAGGAAAGGATAGATAGATAGATAGATAGATAGATAGATAGATAGATAGATAGATATAAGAGTTAACAATGCATAATGTCTGCAAGATTTTTGTGTGGTCACAAACTGAAGATCATTTATGCGAATAAAATAGAACTGTCATTGTCTATAAATATTTTATCCTTGGTACTGAATACACCTTTCAAATAAATATAGCAAATTTGAGAATATATATATATATATAATTAAATGATGACCCAAAGTTTCAGGCATGTTTTGTGGCTTTTTGCATCATTACCACTAAGCCAGGATACCCCAGGAGTAAATTGCAAAACTACCAGATTTTCTTGGTTCCCCACTACAGTTCAGAAATACCAAAAAGAACCTATCTCCTATGATATCAACTCAAATATATCAAAAATATATATATATATAATTAAATGATGACCCAAAGTTTCAGGCATGTTTTGTGGCTTTTTGCATCATTACCACTAAGCCAGGATACCCCAGGAGTAAATTGCAAAACTACCAGATTTTCTTGGTTCCCCACTACAGTTCAGAAATACCAAAAAGAACCTATCTCCTATGATATCAACTCAAATATATCAAAAATATATATATATATAATTAAATGATGACCCAAAGTTTCAGGCATGTTTTGTGGCTTTTTGCATCATTACCACTAAGCCAGGATACCCCAGGAGTAAATTGCAAAACTACCAGATTTTCTTGGTTCCCCACTACAGTTCAGAAATACCAAAAAGAACCTATCTCCTATGATATCAACTCAAATATCTCAAAGCTAAAGTGGAAATGATAACCCAGGTATCTGACTATTACAGTATAGGCATTAGTAATCAAGCCAACATGCTTACTCCTCTGTCTCAACACAGAATAAAAAACAAAAAAAAGAAATAACAAAGACTCATTCACTATTAAGCATGCAGCTTAGTAAAATAAATGACCACATAAACTGAGAAACAAGTGAAAGAAAAATTAATCTATTTAAATTAGAAAAAAGAAACACAGTTGGAGTTGTATCAGAAAGGAGTCCAATGACTGGATTTGGCTTCTATTGTCATACGTTGAATATTGTTTAAGTAGTGCAATGCTGGAACTTGGCACCCTATGTTCAAGCTCTGACTAACTGCTTGTACCCAGAGGATGATCCCTGTAAGTCACAAAGAAGACTTTTACTGGACCATGAAGAAATATATGCACCACCATCAACTGAAGATATTTTAGTGACCAACCTATTCTGAGCAAAGTCAAATTTAAGCTGCATGGTTTGTCCACCAGCCATGAAAGCAACAAGTGCAAAATCAATGTTCCAGCATTCCAAGCAGTTAGATTTTTTTATCTCACGAGTTTGACAATCTCCTTTGCCTCTATCATTTGTTTAGCCATCATGAAGGATGACTTGGCATCCACTATCTATAAAATACTAAAAATTTGATCTGCTCTGATTAGATAGAAACATAAGGTGCATCATCATCTTCTGCCTTCCTTAACACTGTTTTTTATTATCCTTTTTCTTCACTAAAGTCTTCCCATTCTCTTCTACTCCCAGTAACCCCTTGCATCTTAGTAGCATTATCACCTTGCTTAGGTAAAATGATTAAATAAAGAAAAATATCAATGTGAATAGAATTTCCACCAATAAAGTGCTTGATAATTGTTGAGAGCAAAATTTATTGAATCAGTAATAATCAGTAATAATATAGAATTCGTTTTGAAAGTCATGATGAGTGAGAAACTACAAAACTCAGAGTTAATATCTCTTAGAAATAAACATTAATATTATTGGCTCAATAATATATGTGTTTGTGAAAATGATATATAAATTTTTATCTATCAAGAACAATTTTAGGGTAAAAAGTGTAAAAGTTTTCATCTGACATGTTTTGTCTGATGATGCCCTAAAGGATGAAACATGTCACTTGAAAACATTTTCTACTTTGTCTCAGCATTTCCCCCAGAATATATATATATATGTGTGTGTGTGTGTGTGTGTGTGTGTGTGTGTATATATATATATATATATATATATGGTAATATTTTTAATGTGTGTGTGTGTGTGTGTGTGTGTGTATATATATATTTGGTAATATTTTTAATATGTGTGTGTGCACATATATATATATATATATATATATATATATATATGGTAATATTTTTATTGTATATAATTTACTGCAACACAAGACAAGAGCTGTAGTGTTTTGGTACTATTTTATTTGCATCTCGTCAGGTAGTGAAATATTTTTTCTGTTAGGAATTATTATATATAGACACTTAATTAAAACAACACAATTTTTACCATATCCAGACAATGGATGGAGGGTTTGTTTTAGGGAACCAATAGAAAGTCAGGTCATAATGGCTAGGTGAAATATAGGAGTAAAGAGTGTAGTGACTTGAAATGACTTGAGACCCATTCATTTTCTATGCCAGTGATACAATAAATTGAATGATACATATATAGCATTTAGCAAGTCTGAAAAGTTATCACATGTGATTGTGAAACAGTTACAGGATTTTATTTAAGCTATTTTTCACTTAAAGTAGTGACAAAGATGGCAAAGTTTTTTTTTATTTAATACACTGCACGTGAAACATATATAGTTGACTTAGTGAGTGATCTCTCCATTAAGTGGAAACAAATTAATTATCAGAAGATAGGAGAATCAGTTTATGCTAGGAGATAGATTATAAATGTCTAGTTATGCTATTTAGGAAAAATTAACTATACTTTAGGGTATATTTTAGACAATGATGATAAATGGAAGTTACTTTGAGCAAGTTTAGTTTTGGGAATTTGATAATTTGTAATTCTTCCTGTAAATGTAGAAAACATGGCTCAAGTTCTGTTTTTTTTTAATATTTTCCATTTCATGGTAGGGGTTTTATTGGCATCTTTTAATTGCCAAGTTTAGAAAGTAGAAAGTGATGTGTTATTGCGGTAAGTTTTATTATTAAAACATAAGGTGTGAAATTAATGGTGGGTTTTAAAAGGATTCTTGGTACAATTGCTATAAAATTTTCTAACTGTGGGATTTTGTATAATAGAAATAGAACACATGTAGACTATAGAGTCAGTTAGATATTTATTTTCTAATGGACACTCAATAGGTTTTCACCAATTGCATTATTGTTATGAAGATCATTAATTTTTTTTAGGATGTTATTGATTGTTTAAGTTGTTAATAATATATAATGCTCTACTAGGTATCAAGCACTCTTAATAAAGTAAATCACTACACACAGTGGACTGCCAACCCATTAGTTTGTAATACTTCTAAAATATATATATATATATATATATATACATAATACTAACGTGATCTTCAGACAACTCTGAAGATCTCATGAGCATGAAACTTGTGTTATGACTAGGGCCATCCTTTCTTAGAAATTAATGTTGTCAAGTGTTTTTTCCTATCTAAGCAATCTAAGCTTTGACCCCTTTACTGAGTAGCAGTATTATTGTTTTGGTTCAAGATTTTATCTGGATAAGAGTTTTAGGTCTGTTGGCAAGTTGTTCATTGGATCCATCAATGGTTTTGGTTTTTCTTTTATAATATGTATATAATATATCATTTAACCACCACAGACAACTGTTTCTGCCCACCCAACAGAATGAATCAACCTAGTCTCCTTGAAAGCAAAATACTGTGCCTGACTCCTAGGTCTAAATCTATCAGCCAACCTCAAGTGAAATGACTACATTGAATCTATAAATATATCTGCTGCTTGGAAGGTTGGTTCCCTTTTTTCATCTAAATCTATCTTATACATACATAAATCTACCATCCGTCCATGTCGTGAATATTGCTGTCACATCTGGTGAGGTGCCACTGCTATTCATCTCAGGCTTCTTGACAAAATCCAATAAAGTATCTGTAATTTAATTGATCTTGATCTGGTAGCTCAACTTCAGTCACTTTTTTACTGATGTAATGTGGCTTCCCTCTGTCTCTTCTACAAATATTTTCACAGCTTCTGCTCTGACGAGCTTAACTACCTGGAATCCCCTCTGCGTGAATTTACTCAAGCTACTAGACTAGCAACTAGGTCCCACCCTTTCATAGTGAAACCAATCAAATGTAACTGCAATTTCTACTCTATCAGCTTCTTTGCTCACACTTTCTACCTGTGGAATTTTCTTCCCTGTAAACTAGAATCTCCAAAAATTTAAATGCAAAGTCAATTGCCATCTCTTATCCTTATCCTCTTGACTCACATCCTTTCCATGACAACCCTTGCATCATGTTTTTCTTCCTTTACACTCCACTCTCAAGCGTCCCTCTTCACACATGTATTCTCATCTTGTTCTTATTCATTTCCTGACTCCTCTGTAACTTGTTCCTCTTTCTCATCTCACCTCATCAGTAATCCCCTGTGCACCAGTGGCAGTTCTGCCTTGTTTGGGGTGAAATGATTAAAAAAAAAATTGTGGAAAGAAGATTTTTGTCAATTTTGGTTTATTTTACACTTTTATATTATGTGATCTGCAGCCATATCACATGAAAACACTAGTTCTCATCTGATCACCTAAGTTAAATGATAATGAGCCCCATTACTACCTAGATTGGTGACCACTTGTGAATACCAGCTGTTGTAAGTTGAATGTATGAGTGGTATAATGGGTAATGGCATAATGAAATGAAAATCGGAGAGCTGAGTTTAAATTCCAGTCAAGTTTGTTACATTCACTTATATGCAAATAATCTTGGGAAAAGTATGAATCTATTCTCCCCGAGCTATGGGTTAAATATGTCATGGGACACTAAATATTCTCATTTCCCTTTCAGATGTATAAAGAATATTAAAATAGTAGTTTTTTTAATCTTGTTATTCTATTGCTATTTCCTTGGCAAACATTTGAATAAGCTACTTTCTATAGTTCCACTCATATTGACCTTTACAAATTTTGTTCATTCCCTCAGGGTGGGATGTTAGTAGTTTGCATATGTAATTATCTTCATGCATTTTAAAGGTTAAGAGGTGGGTGGATTCTGGATACTTTTTCCAAATGTGTACAATAAGATGTTCTTTGAAATTACACTTGTTCATGATATTATGTTCCATAAGTTTTGTTGATGTCACATTGTTGTGTCAGAAATGGCACCTGTGGCCATTAAATCTTTGTCAGACATGAATGAACAAAATGACAAGAGAGTTACATATGAATCATACTAAATAATTTGATTAATTGCTCTAACTAATCAACTAACGGAAAATTTAAAGATGAGCATGATCCCTATCATGTCACTTATGTTTAGTTTTGTCTAGATAATTCTGGCTGCATTTCATGTTGATTAACAACAAAACAGTTTTTCTCATGACAACTGTTGTTTTTATAAAGACTCATATTTTTATAATTGTATGCAACAGTCAAATTTTTGAAATATTGTTAACATTGTTAAATACTGTCCTTTTTTTTCTTTTCTGAAATCGTGTTCTTCTCTAAGTGTTTTAAAATATTGGAAGACTTACATCAATCATTTTGTTTGTTTAATAATAATGATTAAAAACTGGGATCTTGTCAAGATTAGTGAACCCATTAAGGACAATGTTTGCTATTCTTTACAAGAAGATGACTGGGTTTGTTAATCTTTACATGAGAATTATTGGGATTGCTGTTCTAGAAATGGATATTTTAGTACAAGTAACTTTAAGGTTCAATAGCTGTTTTCATATATTGGTTTTAATTTATTAAATCAGTTATCCAGGAACCCTCAAGATGGATAGATCTACATTCACGGATGTTGTTAAGCCATTACTTGGTGAGAATAGCTTAACAATAACTGACTGGATGAAGAACAAGTCACTTATTCGACCATAATGTAATACATTTATGAATTGTACAAAGTGCAGTGCCTTTTTTGAATGGTTATGTGTGGAAGTGTCAAATCAAAGACTGTTCACAGTACAAACAAAATGTATCAATAAGAAAAGACTCATTTTTTGCTTAATCAAAATGAACTATAGTTAATTTGTTATTGGGGTCGTCTAATGCAATCACCATACAATAATTAAGTTATTTTAACTGTTTTTTCATAGCAGGTGAATAATGCATTGTTTTAATTGTTCATTTATCAATACCCAAGATTATTTATATTTCCAACATTGCTTTTAATAAATAAAACATATTTTGTCAAGTGTTTGCTAATCTTGACATGGAAATATTGGATTTATTAATCTTGGCAAAATCCAAAAATTGTTGGTAGAAAAGTTAGATTAAAAGGTTTAATTTTGATCCCTACAATATTAAAGGTCTGTTGAGAAAAAGATACAATTTCAGTATCTTTAATAATTAAGAATATGGCTTGAGGTTTAATTTTAATTAGAATACCAATGGTCTATTTAAAAAAGACACTTTTCAATATTAGTCATTTTTCAAATATTTGAAATAAAAGTTTAAATATTTTTTTTAGTTAAAAAATGAATTTTATTGTATTTTGATGTAAGTTATTCAAATAAAAAAGCCAAAAAGAGGATTTTTCACTGCATACTGAACTTTTCTGATATGAAATTAAATGGCCTTTTGCAAAAATTTAGATAGATTCATTGAAGAAGAAATTAGCTTGGCAAAAATAAAGAGCGGAAACATTCACTCACGATTTCATCAAATGAAAAGATAGTAATCAAACATATTTGCTAAAATACTTATTTTGGATCTATACCCAACAAACCAGTCATTCAATTGAATGTATGCTGGAAGAAAAAATTGCTAATAATACTGAATATTTTAAATTTGACTATGTTTAAAATATAATTTGGCCTACAATTTAATAAAATGCTAACACAGGATTGAACAAAAGCATTTATACATTGATTAAAAATAAGAGGGAAAGTAAAACATTTTCTTGTTCCAGCAAGGTGCCAGCCACTAAAAATGTCAATATCTCAACTCAAAAGCTGAATTAACTGCATATTGACAACATTCAGCACAGAATCCAGCTGGCTATTTTTAGAGAAAGCTGGATTACAATGGCTTGACTAAATAACAAGCACAATATTTGCTGGCCTATAAGATGCATAGTTTACAAGGGTATATGAGAAACTACCACATCATATAAATTATCTAACCCTTACAGCTGTCAATTTCATGCTTCAGTTGACAAGCCTCCTAGACCTAATAGCAATAAATTGGACATTTAATACCTGCATAAATATTTTTTTAACTGAAATATTTATTTTAGCATCCAATCGTACTGTATATATATATATATATATATATATATATATATATATATATATATATTAGAACATGTGCAAACTACAAAATACTAGAAAATTGTACATTTTGTTTCACCATTGAAAGAACAATGTCAAGACAAAATGTACAATTTTTAGTAGTTTGTAGTTTGTGCATTTTCTAAAGTAATAATTAATAATAAATATTCATTTCTCTATTTTTATATTGAGCTCTGTTTTAAACCATGTTTTGAATGTTGCAATTATTTTCTTTGTTCTTATTTATATATATATATATTGCTGGAAAAGTCAAACCAAAAGGTTTAATTTTGATCCCTACAATATAAAAGGTCTGTTGAAAAAACATACAATTTCAGTTTCTTTAATAATTAAGCATATGGCTCGAGGTTTAATTTTAATTAGAAGAATACTAATGGTCTATTTAAAAAACGATGCTTCACCCAAGAGCAGCTCAAGATAGAGGGCCACTAATGGTGCTTGTTGTAAGAGTATACAGGGAATAAAGATACTTTTCAATGGTTTGTTCAATATTAGTTATTTTTCCCACATCTATCTATCCCACATGCCAAAAGATTGATAATGGGATAGATAATGATTATCTCCAGACTAAGAAGAGTTTAAGATAGTAGTAATTGAAGAAGCATCATCTCAGGAGTCTTTTCCATAATGCAACAGGAAAGTGTGTATGTGTTGTTTTTGTGATTGTATATGCAGGTGGCATAACAGTTATTACAGCAGAGAGTAGAATTGGTGTGCAGTGTTCAAATTTTGAGTCAGTTTTATTCTCTTGCTTTGGATAGCAACCAGTTTAGGAGAAGGAAAACTTCAAATTAAACCAACCAATTCCTGCCATGGGAATATCTTTCAGAGAAGAATATGATGTAAGCATTGGGACTAATCCAGACTAGAATCCCTCGATAAGTTGCATGGTGTACCTTGTCACCTTCCAGCAATATCTGCAATTGTGCTCTTATCAAACTGTATTGGATTACACTTTTCTTTGAATATGTCAGCAATACCATCTGGAAGATCTTGATTTATAGTAATCCAAAAGCTTCATAGCCCTGTGCAGGTTTCTAGAACTACATTATTATTTCCTCATATAGACATATGCCAATGAAAAACACACATGCTAGCATAACATTGCACTAATGCCCTTGGGAAAGTCATGAATTCACCTCTTCTTCTTAAGATATAGATAAATAGGTAAACTGAACTCATTAACTTTGGTAGAGAAACCAATCTAAAAAAAAAAAAGAACAAATAATTTCAACCTTCTTCTCCAAATCAATATGTCAGTGCAAGAATAGCGGGGTAAAGACAATTACTCCCTATATCTGAGGGAAAGCCTCTGTCTTATACTGTACTGGGTAAATAGTTGAGTAGAATGTATTTATTTACAAGCATTGCAATAAATGAAAAACCTTTCATTTCTTGAGAGTTTTGCATGCCTAATCTAATTGGAAACATCTCATTGAACATATTCTATGCATCTCTTGATCAACATCACTTTATGCAGAATTTTTTCAGTTGCTACTAGTCTTTTTAAAGGAATGATTAATCATAGTAGTTCAAGATTAAAATTCTTAAAAAGGTTTCAAAATATTTCTTCTTATTTTTTGTAAATGTTTCACCCCAAGCAAAGCAGTACTGCCACTGGTGTGCAGGGTTTACAATGAGAGGAAAGGGGGGAAAACAAGGGAGAGAGAATGTCAAAGAAAGGATAAGAGAAAGATGAGAATCAAGGAGATAGAAGATGGAAATTCACATTGCATATAAACTTCTTTTTTTTTTTTTTAATCGTATCACCCCGTGCAAGGTGGTAACGCCACTGATGTGTAGGGGTCTATGTAATGGTGAAAAGATTGGAAAAGAGAAAGCCGGAAACCACATCCTGAACAGGGAACAAGGGATGAGCCTCTTAACCTGTTCAATAGACATGGGTGGAGTGTGAACCAGGCGGTAGATCTATCTACTCCAATTGAGAAAAACAAAAAAACAAAGTGAGAAGATTGGAAAAGAGAAAGCTGGAAACCACATCCTAAACAGGGAACAAGGGATGAGCCTCTTAACCTGTTCAATAGACGTGGGTGGAGTGTGAACCGGGCGATAGATAGATCTATCTATTCCAAGCTATCAGGGAAGCAAGCATATGGAATGAAGTTCCACAGTTGAGAAGTGTGAGAAAAGAAACTGATAGAAAAGACAGAGGAAGGCCACATCACTTTGGTGAGAAAAAGACTGATGTTAACCTGACAAGCTGCGATTAATTACATTTCAGATCCTCCTCTGGATTTTGTTGAAAACCCTGAGGTGAATAGCAGGAGTACATAACTAGATATGGCAACAGTATTCAATGCATGGACAAATGGTAGATTTATAAATGTGCAAGATAGATTTTGATGGAAAAAAAAACTTCCTGGCCCCACACAATGACCCAACCTTCTTAGCAGTAGATGCAGCTACTGATTCAATGTAGTTGTTCCACTTGAAGTTGGCTATTTCTAGACATCCTTTATTTTTTATAAAATTATCTAAACCCTAAAAAATCATTTGTGATGTTAAATCTGGATAAGTAGTCAGTATTTTATGAGAAGTAATTTGTGCTTACTTTAAGATCTACACTAGATACATGCCATTCTCTCCTCACTGGGATCATGTCTTTTCCTGTTTCATATGCATCACAGATTTTCTTTCTCCAATGCAGCTAAGTTTCAGTGTCTTTAGTTGTGATTTTAATATATTCCCTTTTTATTCATGTACCAAAGTGATCTTTTTGGCTTTGATTGCTGTGCAGCCTGCTTTTTTTTTTTTATTTCTGTTGTTCTAAATCTTCTCTGATGACAAGCATTCTTATGTTTTTTGCAAAATGACATGATCAAAAAAATAATGTCTATATTGACAAATATGGAAGATTTTTCATTGCAACATTCTGCAAACTTATATATAACTATCCACTACAATAACAAAATGTTAGATTAAAAACAAATCCATTAATTCTGTAGAGATTGCTTTGTTTACATTTCAGATACAAAACTGAGCAGATACATTCTTTCAAGAAAAATGTCTGAATAAGGAAGTGTGCTTTCTTTAACATGAAAAATAGAGCTTTGTTGAGCTGTAACTCTCTACAGTTGAACAGTAAAGCATGTTAGATCAGATGTTGATTTTTGCTACAAAGGTGGATGCAGGTTCAATCCCTGATGGAGAACACATTTTTTTAATTAGGCTTTCTCGAGTGCATAAGCTGATAGAGGTAATACACACTGTTTAAAATAAAAACAGGTCATCTGTTTCAAATATTAGTATCTATGATAATAATGTTTTGGATTATATATATATATATATATATATATATATAACGTAGAATATTTGGTATTTAAATATTTGGTATGTAAATTCTGATAGAGACAAACTCAAAAGAACTCAATGTTAAATTTATTTAACAAAGTAATATAATCTAGAAAAATTTTAGATATTCTGCAATTTCATGGGTAATACATATTTCGCAGACAAACCTGCAGCTCGTCAGACCCAAATGATACAACAGTTAATAGCCAAAATAATTTTTTTTCTGGGTTATTTTGAATATTAACTGTTGTATCATTTGGGTCTGATGAGCAGCAGGTTCATTTGTGAAATACATATTACCTATGGAATTGTAGAATATCTAAAAAATTTTTTAGAGTCTATATACATATATATATATATATATATATATATATATACATATTAATGTATATTTAGGCAAAAACCTTTCTTTTAAGTGTGTTTCTTTTAAAACAACTGACAAGAAAGTTATTATGAATTTTTGCTTTAATTTTTCTTGTATTCTTATTACATGTTTCCTTTTTGTTGGAGATAAGTAATGTAAAAGTATTCAGTAATTATTATTTTTTTAAGCACTTTCAGCCACTTTCCTCATCATTCTTAAGAGTGTTATGCTTCTGAAGTTGTTATTTTTTCTCATGTTTGACTGTAGCATAATTTATTTTGTGTTTTTCAAAAGGAGCATTCTATTAAAGCTCTCATGTGCTGTGTGTGACTCAAAATCATGTGAGCACCTTTCTATTTTAAAAAACTTTTCATACTCCATATCCACTATTAAATACTATAAGATGGATGGTAGAAGAGAATTGTTTATATATTAGGACCTGGAATAAGTTCTCACTGATTTTTCATGAAAAGTAATGTTTTATTTACAAAAATTGGTAAGAAACATGTCACTGAAAGTATTGTCCATCTTTAGCCACTACTTTTTCATCTTTCTGACAGCATTTGAATTCTGTGTTGAAAATTAACATGTTTTTTTGAGGCTAACCATGAGTTGACTCATATCTTGGCATCTTCATAAGAATAAAAGTGCTGTTCAGCCAGGTCATGTGCCATCAATTAGAACAAGTGATAATCAGATGGGGCAATTTTCTGGTGAATACAGCAGGTTGGGTTGGACATCCCATTTAAGCATTTCAAAGTAGATTTTCACCTGTTTTGCAACATGTGGCCTAGTATTGTCATGTTGCAAAATCACTCTGTCATATCCTTGCTCATATAGCAGGTGTTTTTTCTTCAATGCTCAGCTCAAACAAATCAGTTGTAGTCAATAGTGATCTCCCATGATGGTTTTGGTCAGTTTGAAAAGCTCATAATAAACTACACCCAGCTGATCCTACCAAATACAGAGCAGAAGCTTTGAACCATGGATATTCAGCTTTGCTGCCAATGTTGATGCATGGCTGGGCTTACCCCATGATCTTCTATCCTTAGGGTTAGAGTAGTGTATCCACTTTACATCACTGGTCATAATACGATGCAAAAACCGTTTCCTTTTCTGCCGTTAAATCAGCTGTTCACATGTGACAAGATGCCGTTCAGCTTCTTTGGCACCCAATGTCCTTCCTTTTGAATCATTCCTTATGCTTTCAAAATTTTAAAACTGTTGTTTGATCAACTCCTAATGATTATGCAAGTTCAGGTTGACATGAATCTTCATGAAGTAATGCCACTAATTCTTCATTTTCAAAATTTTTGGTGTGTCAGTGCATTCTTTATCTTCAACATCAAAATCATTATTTTTAAAGCATCTAGACCAATCTTTGCATGTTGTTTCTAAAAGAGGATGGTTACCATAAGTTTCAACAAGAAATCTGTGTGTTTCAGCTGCAGATTTCTTTTGAATAAAATAGCGCATTAAAATTTCTCACAAATACACTTTGGCATACCAAATGCTATGAAAACAAAGTTGTTTACACTTTGGCAAAATGTCATGCACTGAATTTCAAACTTACTTATAATACTTCCTTATAGATGTGTTACCATCTGAAGCTACATGCACACAGATCTGGAAACACCATCAGTTGGAAAACAGCAAGAACTTATTCAAGGTATATTGCCTGATGAAGTGCTAAAAATAGCAGGGAAACACAGCAGCTCTTGTGCAGTGAAAAAATATTTTTATTATAAACTCTAATAATAAAAATATTACTACAAGTGTATATAACACATCACTCAATAAATCCTGAACCTAACTAATAAAACAACAACTTTTAGGCCAAAATTCAACTTTATTCATCAACATAGTCTCCTTCTAGGGTGATACACTGATTCCAATGTTTCTCTAATAATTTGATGCCTTTTTTGTAGAATGATTTGTCTTTGGCCTCAAAATATGCCTCAGTTTCTGATACCACTTCTTCATTGAAGCCAAATCTCTTTCCTTGGAGCATTCTTTTGGGGTCTACAAACAGCCAGTAGTTGCTGGGGGCCAGATCTGGAGAATAGGGTGGATGCAGAAGCAATTCAAAGTGCAATTCATGTAGTTTTGCTATTGCTGTGATTGACTTGTGACAGTGTGTTGTCTTAGTGAAAGATCACTTTTTTTTCTTCATTTGTGGCCGTTTTTTGAGATTTCTTCCTTTAAAACACACCAATAATGCTATATGATATTCACTATTGATGGTTCTTTGTAGATAGACTAAACTATCGCCCGGTTCACACTCCACCCACGTCTATTGAACAGGTGAAGAGGCTCATCCCTTGTTTCCTGTTTAGGATGTGGTTTCCAGTTTTTTCTTTTCTCTTTTCTAATCTTCTCACTCTTATGTAGCCCCCTGTACATCAGTGGCGTTGCCGCCTTGCTTGGGGTGATATGATTAAAAAAAAAAAAAAAAATGAACAAAATACATTGTATATCTTGAAATATGGAGGCCAAAATCTTGCCTGCTGATATTTGCATTTTTAGTGGCTTTGGATGGCTTTCATCTGCTACTGTCCACTCAGTTGTCTGCCAATTTGACTCCAGAGTGAAGTGGTGAATTCATGTTTCATCCATTGTTGCAGATTTATGCAAAAACTCTTTCTTGTTGCATTGAAACAGTTGCAAACAACACTCTGAATTGTTGACTCATTGCTGCTTTTGATTGGCTGCAGCACCCACTTTGAACACAGCTTTCTCATTGATAACTGTTCATGCAAAATTGTGAATACACAGTCTTCTGATATGTTCAACTTCACTGCTTTCTCATGCAACTTCAATTTATGATTGGCCAAAACGAGTTAGTGGATTTTTTGGTGTTTTCCAGGACAACTGCCGATTTTGGATAACCTGAGCATTCAGTGTCATTTGCATCAGTATGCGTTTAAAGTCAGCATACCACCTCTTAACTGATGTTTCTGACAAAGCAGAGTCCAAGTAACACTTATCAAGCCATTGCTTTGCTTGAACAGTATTTTTTCTCCATCAAAAAGCAATGCTTTATCAGCACACAAAATTCAGATTTTTCTATTATTTTGAAAATTTGCAACTGTAGCTTCACTTAAATAACTGTAATTTGTAAACTAATAATCTGACTGGGTCTAAATTTTGTCATGTGCCATTTGAAGATTAGTACTTCATAAAAATTATATGGATTTTTATTAGTGGTGCCATCTATATGTCAGGTCTGGGACTTATTGAGTGATGTGTTTTATATATATATATATATATATATATATATGTTATTAAAATAGATATAAATCCTGATTAAGTTTCAGATTTGATAAGTGGAAGCATTTCATGAAAAGAGATTTGAAATGCATTATCTATTTTTTATCAAATCTTTTTTCATGAAATGTTTCCACTTATTATATATATATATAAAGTTATGCAAGTTACATAACAGGTTATCCTAGACTAAGAGGAGGCCAAGATTGTAGTAATTGCTGAAGCATCCTCTCAACACTGTTCCATAATGCAACACTTCTGGAAAAAAAGTTGAGAAGAACTTTGTCCTTATCAAAGATTTACTGTAAAGTTCTCAACTCAACAAAGAAGAAATTTAATGCTAAGTGACTATCACTTACTGCAACTCATCTAAACTCCATTGCAATCCATTTCAAGCCTCAATAGATGGCTACTTCATTATAATACCAGTTCATGAGATGTAGTACTTACATAATTGTTTAATTGTATCAATATTTAAATGTACATGTTCAGTACTGGTAAATAGTATAGAGTTTATCTGTCTTTTATTACTGAAAAGAATGGTAAGTTTTTATAATTTTTCTGTTAATTAGAATTTGATTCTCTTGGTCAGATTTCCTAATACTTTTAAGGACTATGTATAAATCTGTTGATGATTAGTTCATTGACATTGTATAAAAGTAACTGCCTTAAGACATGTATCTTTAATTTGGTTAGAAATTTTTTGGAAAAAAACTAACATTATTCAATTGATGATTTGTTCACACTTTTATATTAAGTTTTTTTTCTTTTTAAAATAGTTCATTTGTTTGATTTGTAATCATAACTGAATCATTTATAATCACATATATTTGATTCTGGTGCCATGATGAAACTACTGAATCAGACAACATTGTTTAACTTTTAACCTAATACCAGTTCCCTAACTGTCAGGATATAGAATACAAGCTTGTTGGATTTATTATCACTCAGTTGCATCTCTGTCTTCAGGCAGAGTGTGGTTCAGTAGTGTTTCTCTGTGAAAAATAGAATACTGAGAGTTGCTTGCAGGGGCTGGGCAATTCTTGGGCCTTGCCTGAGCACATGCACTCAAGTTTCCCAATATAAATTTGACCTTGTATAACATCACGTCTCAGTGGAGAGATGAGGTAAATATTTGCTGGAGGATTTTTGAAAGAGTTTAATTTCTTTAACAAAATATGAAAGGCATTTCACTATCTGTGGAGAGTAATAAAAGACAATGGAAAAAAATGACACAGAAATCTGAAAATGCTTGAAACTAGTAAAAGATGCCTTTAGAAACTAACCCAAGTATCAATAGGCAGGAAAAATTTAATTATAAACAAAGTAAAAAGTGCTGTATAATTTTCTCACAAATGAAGGAGACACTCAAAGCAACATAGACATGATTCCACCAACAGACACTAAGAATACCATGGACTGAACATTTGAGAAAAGAAGAAGTTTATAAATAAATGGGAACTAAATGGATATTTATAAATAAAATCAGTAAGAGACAGTTGAATTTTTGTGGGGCACATAAGGAAAGAGGGCCAAAAAAATTTTATACTTCAGGGCATAGTGAAGGTGAGAGGGAAATAATATGTAACTTACCTAACAAATTTTTGTAAATGGAGGATAGGAAAAAGACAGAGGGCTATGGTAAAAAGTCAAATGTTGCTTACAGTTAGAAGAGACAGGTAATAAAGCGGGCCATTGCACATTCAACTCTCTTCCTTTGGCAGAGAGGAACCTATATAAGTGCTTGAAATGCCCCAAGTAAAAATTGGACTTGTGCCACATTCTGCCTTGGACTTGATCTCAGTGTTCACTTATATATATATATATATATATATATATATATATATATTTAATTGTATCACCCCGAGCAAGGTGGTAACGCCACTGATGTGCAGGGGGCTACGTAATAGTGAAAAGATTGGTAAAGAGAAAGCCGAAAACCACATCCTAAACAGGGAACAAGGGATGAGCCTCTTACCTTGTTCAATAGATGTGGGTGGAGTGTGAACCAGGCGAAAGATAGATCTATCTACTCCAATTGAAAAAAAAAAAAGTGAGAAGATTGGTAAAGAGAAAGCTGGAAACCACATCCTAAACTGGGAACAAGGGATGAGCCTCTTAACCTACACACAAGCTTGATTCGACTGTCCCCGCTGTCTACATCTACAAAACACTATTTCCACTGTCTACATGTACAAACACTATTTCCAATATTGAGCAATCTTTTAACTATATATATATATATATATATATATATATATATATATATAGTAATATATTTCTAGGATGAAGAGTTTGCAGATTTGCATTTGGACTATTGTACTCATCATTATCATTATCACAATATTTCAGCCATTGTGCACAGGACAATTGTTTTATAGATTAAAGCACTTGTTCATGAAGTGAGTGATATAGTCATTTTGAATTCAGTCATTAGACCAGGCAGTTTATCTTTAGATTCAGTAGAAACAGAGCAAGCAAGAACTGAGCAGTACTAAATAGCAACTAGATAGATATCCTTAGACACAGGCAGCAGAATGAGAATAATTTTGCCCTGCAGATTGAATAAAGAGTTCAGTCTGAAACTCTCTGAAGCTTACCTGGATTGACAAGCAACTGATAAAGCCATGAGGGAACAACAGCTGAATCAATATTCATAAAAAACATAAACTGAATATTACTTAGAGACTTTATTTTTCATCAGACTTTTAATTACGACACATTGTGTCCTCCTTATGCTATGAATGACCTTTCAACCACTTGATGATTATTCATGAATGTTCTTAAATTTACAAACCTTGATAAACCAATGACATACTCATCTCTGTTTATATAAACATGCATATAATAAATCATACATTGCCTTAATAAAGTTCCTAATAGGATGAAACACATCAGCTAAGTACAGTTTTTCCTCTTGTCTCTTTTTTATTCATTTTATCTCTTATACAGATATATTCTATCTAAGAATACTCACACACACACACATACATATAAAATCAAAGTATATCTTATCTGATTTTATATAATAAAACATGTATTTGTTAATATTTGTTTTTCTCATAGAATTCATTTATTTAATAATTTATTTAATTTTCTTTGTAAATATATTCATCAGTTTATGCTATGAGCATTATAAGGAGGTGCCATTTTTATGATTATCCATTTGATGTTTTTTGTTCCCATATATATTTTGAAATTGTAGTATTGTTAATATACTTTTGGTTAAATGTAATCTTTCTTTTTCTCTCTCTTACTATATATATATATACATATATATATATATATATATATATATATATATATATTCAGTGGGTAGCAAAACACATTGGTTTTTTATAAATTTCACAAAAAATTGTTCAATATGAATGATACTTACTTTAAATATTTTAATGAATAGTGTTTAATTAAACATAGAATAAAATTGAGAAACATTGTTTTTATGTACTTTTATTGCCAATTTTTAAATTTGACTGTGTGTAAAAGTATTTAACACTTGTACAAATAATATGGTAAAAAGAGTATTTTAAAACTATTTTCAGTTATTTTGATATGGTTTGTACTTCAACCAATCACAGGTTGTCTTCAATATATGTATTAACCAAGCATGTCACTGAATTGGCACATAGTCACAACTGGTCTGATTTACTACAGACTGTCTCGCTAAATTTATTAAAATGGTTAAAACAAAAGTATTGTTAAATATATGCAACAGAAGATTATAAACCTGCAAAAAATAGAAAGGGGTATAAAAAAATTCCTCAAAATTTAAATTTGTCTTTGTGTTCAATGGGTGCTGTTGTTTGAGAGTGGAAAAATATACTATCAAAAATATTCAAAGAAGTGGTTATCCATGTAAATTAAACAAGACTACTGCATGATATATAGCCTGGAATGTGAAGAATCACCTATTTTTGACTCAAAGAGAAATTCAGAATAATCTGAAATATACCAGAATTGAAGTATGTAAAGATACAGTTAAGAGATCACTGAATTGTACACACCTGTATTCTAGATCACCAAGAAAGACACCACTATTAAAATGTAAACATGTGCAAGATTGTTTGAAATTTGTTAAAAGTATGAACATGAATCAGATTAATTCTGAAAGAAAGTTATTTGGTCAGATGAAATGAAAATTGAGCTTTTTGAAAGAAACATGTGCACCCAAGTATTGACGAAAAAAGAAATTGAATGCAACCCAGTAAACACCATCCCAACAGTCAAATATGGAGGTGGAAGTGTTATAATTTGGGGTTGTTTTTTTGTATAACAGAGTAGAAAAAATGGAAGTCATTGAAGGAAAAATGAATGCAGCAAAATACAAGCAAATTTTATCAACCTATCTATTAAAAAGTGCAACAGCTTTGGGGCTTGACAGATTTTGTATTTCAACAAGACAATGATCCAAAGCACAGGGCTAAAACAACTCAACACTGGTTCAATGAAAATGGAATTGTTGTTCTGGAATGACCTTGCCAGTCACTGGACTTCAATCCAATAGACAATTTATAGAAAAATTTAAAGTTGAGAGGACATTCAAGGGATCCAAAAAATATCAAGTAACTTAAAGAAAGTCTCTAAAGAAGAATGTGTGACACTGCCAAAATCATCATGAAATAAGCTTGTTGAAAACTACAAGGAATGACTAAAGGCTATAAGGGAGAACAGAGGATATGCTACTAAATATTAACAAATCATGTTAAATAATTTTGCACACAAATTTGAAAATTGGCAATAAAAGTACATAAAAACAATGTTTCCCAATTTTACTGTATGTTGAGTTAGACAATGTTTATTAAAATATCTGAAGTAAGAATCATTCAAATTAAATGATTTTCTTTTGTGAAATCTATAAAAAACCAATATGTTATATGCTTTTATTACCCACTGTATATATATATTCAATGTACTGATAAACTGATTTGTTTTTTATGCTATATCAACCTTTTGCACGTTATTCTAAAACCATAAAACGTTTTTTGATTGTAAGAATTTTATGGAGAGATAATAATGATTTAATGATAAAAGTTATAATAAATAAATCATAGTTGCAGCGATTCATACCTTTTCTGAGGGAATTTGCATGTAATTAAATATAATGAATCTGACTGATCAGATGTCTCACTATCAGTTATCACCCTTTAACTCAACTTGCCAAGGATACATGGCCTAGTGGATAAAAGTGTTAGTTGATTATAGTGACTTGATCCAAAGAGTTTTGAGTTCAATACCTGGCTATAGCAAAGGCA
The DNA here is from genome assembly GCA_037127315.1 of Ascarosepion bandense. Classification (NCBI taxonomy): domain Eukaryota; kingdom Metazoa; phylum Mollusca; class Cephalopoda; order Sepiida; family Sepiidae; genus Ascarosepion; species Ascarosepion bandense. The sequence continues at coordinate 2,027,422 of JBBBDQ010001955.1, forward strand.
AACAAAAACTTGGAGAATTGAGTGAAAGAGAGATACCGATATTGAGACATCTGGAAGAGGCATAGCATATTCATCTAGAAACATCTATCCCAGTGGATGAAAGAAAGGGTTCAGTTCAAAATTTCAGTCACCTGAAGAATGCTGGAGTATACAATGGCTTAAATGTGAACATGACAATGAAGATAAGGACAACAGTTCAAACAATGTAAATGGTGTAAATAAATAAATTGAGTGATTGCTATTATGGTTAAAATATTGTTATAACATATCATACAAGTCCCTTTTTGTTCTGCATTCACACTGATATATGAGATACACCCAGAGCCACAATTATTGATTCCACACTATCTTAAACTTATCTGTGATGGGCTGGACATATGGCAAAGATGGAAAACAGCTTTCTTTCAAAGACCCTACTATTTGGGGAAGTAGTTTCTGACTGATATGAGACCCTACTAGAATTAAAAGAACATCTTTAAAAGTACCCTCATCTCTTCTGGATTTGAGCACCACCAACGGGATACAGAAGCAGCATATAGGGTGACTTGAAGGTACAAAATCCTTCAGGTAATGCATCATACACAATCAAGCTATGAAAAAAGTAAAAGTAGTCACCTTTATACCAACTACAAAAACCACCTTGCAGTGAAAAAGAAGTTTGCAACAGACACAGAAGATCCTCCCAAATATTTTTTGTATAACAAGCTATATATATATAAATTTGCTTTTTATTTAAAATTAATATGGTTTACACTGTGACAGGGAAATTTCTATGTTTCAAGATTTTTACTCGTCATCAAGCAATGTTAACTCATCGTTGTGAAAATGAATTTTATTTAAATTTTAGAAACAATACGTTTGTTTATGTGTGCGTTCAATTTAACTAATCAGAATCCACTTTAAATTTGAAAAAAGATTATATTTTTAGGGAATAGATGATTTCTTTCAATCTTAATGGCAAAAGTGTCAGTTGATCAGAAGCCCTGTCTAAACTGCATTTCCGTTTATATATCCATTATTGTTAAAAAATTATTCTCTTAGTTTTCTCTGTATACCAGCATTTTCTAAAATAAAAAAGAATGAAACATTTTATATTTTTGATCTGACTTAAAGGGACCTTTGTGTGTAATTATTCTATTTTTATTTTGAATTTTAATGCATTTTATTCTAATTTTTCATAAAACTCTTAATTTGTAAATTTTTTAAAATATCTATTCATTTATTAAAGATTTTAAAATTCACTTTATTATTTTTGTAAAATCTATTATATTATTATTATATTCTAATACCATTCTTAATATCATAAGACAATTATTATTATCTATTTAATTATTTTAATAGCTATTTAATTGTTATTTTTTATAATATAAAATGAATTATTAAATATATGATATAAGTGATTAATTTTTTTTTATATGAAGAATCTTTTTAACCATATTCCTAGGTGAAGATTTTTCAATGTTTATATATGACATTTATTTCATTATGTTTATTTAATAGATTTTATTAAGAAATTTAAAAATATATAGTTTTTCATATAGACACAAGGGGCATGAGTCGTTTAGAGACTTGCATACTCTAGCTTTTTTAAAAAAAATTTTCAGATTATTCATACAACTATAACTTAATTTTAGAGTATTTTTATTGAAAATCTTACTTAATGGATTATTATTTGGAAAGTGTTTCTTAATCAAAGTGAGGAATTTTTTTCCTAATTTACTGCTAATCATTTGGTTGAAAGAGGGTGTATACCAAATAATATTTCTAATTAATTTTTTTCTTTGGGGGTAGATCTTCTCTTTTAAATATTTAATATTTGGGCTTTTATATCCACTATTTTTAAGGCTGTATTATAAAAATTACTATACTTATTAAACACTTCTTCATTTCCTGAATTTCTACTAATTCTATATTCTATGGATGAGGGTACATGTTTAATAATGAATGGAGAATGGTTAGATTTTGGGTGAATATATAAACGATTTGTATTTGTTTTTTTATATGGTTAGTATATATACTTTTCTAAATGTAAAAATCACATCGAGGAAATCTATTTTTATATATTTGTATTAATAGTCACTTTTAAATTAATGTTTTTAAATTCTCTGTATATCATCTTTCTAATTTTATCTATTTTAAAATTTGTGGCATTCCTTACTATCATAAGGCCATCATCCCTGTATAATCTAATATCTCCAGTATTTACATCCTTATGGGCTATAATATTGTATAGCAGAAATAAGCCAACCAGATTTGAAGACTCAGCAGAGTCTAAAGAGCCCATTGTTATATCAAAGTTATTTTCCTTGGAATTAATTTTTCTCCACTGTTCTTTTTTATGAATGAGAATTTTGCATTCATTATATATGTGTCGGGGTGAGTGAGTTATCCCTTCCTGGCTTTGCCAGATTCACTAAGATGCTGTTAGGTAGCACTGTTAGGTAAACTACTATAAAAATAGGACATCCCTATTTTCTCTCTTTTTCTTCCTAGCATGCAGTTTAAGTAAAACCAGCATGGGACCTTGCCCTAGCCATGAGTATTTCATTCCATGGGTGAATGAACGTTTACATACACACACATTTGCATCTATCATCAACATAACTGCTCCTTTTAATGTCTCCTTATTCAAAATGCATACTAATGTATTTTCTCTCCTTTATTAATCTGTATTATGAAAATACATGAAAATATTACCCTGTTGAAATTCATTCCATTTCCATCCACCTCTACTGACAATGATGACCCATCATTTACATTTGTTTGGTACTGCTTTTAGTCTAGTTAGGAGCAACACCACAACATATATAATAAATGTATTTATTATAATGTATTTGCTTGCTTAAATGCAATTGGGAATACATTGTTGTGGATTAATGGCTATCAAATAATCCAGTTGGCTATGTATACAGCACTTGATCCACAATGTCTGTCCTGTCCTACCTGTGTTGCTTTGTATCATATTCAGCTCAGCTTACCTTCTTCTTCTTCTATGTGCCATGCCTCTTCAGGATAGGGGATCGTGACTTTCCATGTCTTCCTGGTGGCTCTTAGCACACTTTCTCCTGTTACCCCATCCAAACTCCGCTCTGCCATCCACCTGCTCAAGCCCTTCAAATATGTTATCTGCTGCTTTCCCTGTCTCTTTTTGCCCTCTATCTGACCTGAGAGTAGCAGATCCTCCAAGCCTTCCTTCCTCATTACATATCCCAAGAACTTCAACTGTCTCTTCTTGATGTTCAGTATTAATTTCCTTTTCATTTCCATCCTTTCTAAAACTTCATTATTGCTCACATGCTTGATCTATGATATTCATGGCATCCTTCTGTAGAACCACATTTCAGTTGCTTCAAGTTTTTCATTCATATTTGATGATATTGTCCAACATTCACTGCTATATTGAAGGACAGACATCACATAGCAATTCAGTACTTTGTTTTTTGTTTCTAGCAAAATTTTCCTGTCTCTTAATACTCTGCTCAGCTTCTGAGATGTGTCCTTGGCTATTCCAATTCGCCTTCGGACCTCAATGTTGCACTTTCTGTCTTTCGTTAGAAAAAAAGAAGCCATTATTAGATCTTACACGCAACTCATAAACTAAATGTCACAACTCTTATAGAATAGAGGTAGTGACTGTTATATAACTGGACCAATTTCAATTGCCTATCAACAGCATTTTTTCTGCTTTCTTTGTAGAACTTGCCAGTATACTGAAAGTCTGAACAGTATATATGATAAATTAATGTCATGCAAATTTTTGTTTCTTTGTGAGTCAGTCTAGAGTGGGCTGCTTCAAAAGTGACAATGACAACTTGGTGTTAGTATAAGTAATTCTTTTTATCGTGAATATTTATCTATCAAACATTACCATCATTGCAGCATGTGATGCATGGTCAGTTTAATGTAGGGTTCCCATACACATACATATGGACCTAGAATAAAATCTTCTTAGTTCTTGCAACTGTTGTCATGCTGGCATTGATATCTGCCAACCATTCTTTTTTGTGTAATGAGGGAGGTACTGTCACAAGGGTAGAATCTCTAGTTTTCTTCATTACAAAATTGCAAACTGCTTAAAGACAGAAACATGGTTCAAAAGAGGAGAACAGATACTTTTGATCCAAGCCAAAAGACTGGATAAAGGCAGTCTATAATTCAAGAATCTTCAGAACCTTTTATCTCTTGTAGCTCTAAGCAATACTTGTCTCTTTGCCTACCAAACGCAGCCTGCCATCCATTCACACAAGCTCATCAGGTAGGTGGCCTGTTGCTTTTCCCTGTCCTTTTCATCTTTGATATGTCCTGTGATTGTTAAATTCTCCCTTTTTATGATGTAGCCAAGAACTTGCAGCTATCTCTTTTTGATCCTGAGCATAAGTGTCTTTTGTTCTCATTTTACTTCAGTATTCTTTAATGTTTATGCATACTATCCATGGTATTCTCAGCATCTCTCTGTCAGATTCCAAAAAACCTTTGGGTAGCACATACTAGATTTTCCTTGTACAGTTTTGGATAACATTATTCTCAGATAGCAATTTTACCTGATGTATCATCAAGGATGTTTCTTTTTTATAGAAAGTGCTTTGTGATGATATGAACTCAAAATTGTACTTGACATCTTTTATAACTGTCTTCATCATTAAGTGGAACACTGCAATTGAATGAGATCACTGGTTTCTCAAACAGGGGAAAATCCTCTACGAGAAGGGAAATTTAGGCTGTCAGTGGAGAACTGAGATCAAATATTGTAGATTAAAACTATTGGAATATTGATCTTTCCACAATATGCCTTTTGAGTCTGAGAAACTTGGAAGTGAGAAAGAACATTCTCAAATACACAATATCAGATTTTATTATTCAACTTGATGTTTTCATGATTTTTGTTAAATTTTCAGGATATACTTTCTATGAGCAATATATTGTTTAAATTTTGACTTTAAAATTACCTGCAGCAGTTCTTTAAGTTTTTTTCTCATAATTTCACCCCAACAAACAATAAAACCACTAAAATGCAAGGGCTGACTGAGTGTGAGAGAATATGAGAAAATAAAACATTACAAAGAAGAGAGAAAAATAAAAGGACAGGAATGAACAAAATATGATGAGTGACATTCCAATTAAATTTTTGAAGATCAAACTTGATGGGAAAAAAAGAACTTGGAAGAGAATTATACCAAAGAGAATTTTGAGAAAAGAAACTGTTAGCATAGAACTTACAATTATATATAAATATTTCAACAAAATATTGCTTTTTGGGGATCTTATTTGCTTGACTTTTCCATTTTCTTTTAATGATGGAGCACAAGTTTTCTATTGAATTAATGTCTGGAGAAACTTGTGATTGTTCCATTAATTTGGTGATTTTTAAACTATTTTGGCAAGGTGGGCAATAATCCTCTTTTTGGAATGTGAAGGAATATTGCCTTACATAAATATACTATTTAGATGAAAGCTGATTAGATGTGATCTGTACCACACAAAAAATGTTTTGTGCAAGAATTTACAATAATTCACTGCATTTATCTTCAACTATCATGAACTTTGCATAAAGGCTAAATTTTCCTGTGTTCTGTTGCTCTAAGTAACTTATGTCCTTTCATCATCCTTCTCTGAGCTTCTTCTGTCACAAACTCAGTAACTTACTATTTCTCTTGCCTTAATTATATCCTAGGAGTGGTAAATTCTCTTGGTCCTGTTTTGTCATTATGTATCCCAGAAATTGCAACTGTCACTTTCTAATTTTAAGTATAATTTTCTTTTAAATTAATTTCTTTAATTTAACTAAATATCACAGCTCAGACAAAATTGAAAATGGCTGGTATAAAGAATTCAGAAGTGATAAAACAGTTAAATGTTTGCAGAAAATCTGTTTTAATGTGTAGAAAAAGTTTCAAGTAAAGTAAACAACCTCATCAAATCATATTCTAACAATAAATCATTCAGTTGATAGCTGGAGAATTATTGAAGTTATTAAGAGAAAGGGTGAAGAAAAATCCATAAAGAAGCATGAGGAACATGGCAAAAGAATTGGATATTTTGGATAAGTTGCTAAGGAGGAGTGTGAAAGAGAATTTAGGGCTAAAGCCATACAAGATTCAATGATGGCAGCTGCTTTCATGTGCCTCCAAGCAAAAATGGCTTGAGAGAGAGAAGAAAATGTTGGAGGAGAGGCAGTGTGCCACAGAAAAGGACTTCATTTGGTCAGACAAAACTTTTCCATTGTGGTGGCTGTGGTCAACTACCAAAATAATAGTGTTTATGCCACTTCAGAAGGAAACATTTCTGAATGTGTCAGAACACATTTCAAGTGATGGAAACCAACTGATATCATAGTGTGGGCTGCTGTTGCTTCTGATGGCTGTCAGTTACATTTGGAAGTTGCTATGTCTTCACTCAAGATGGAGTTTCTACACACATGACTAATTTAATGCAGAACCAGTGCAAGAGACATTTCTGCAAATTTTTTGACAACTCAATTTGTCCTCCAAGTCTTGACATTATTTCTATGGCAATATAGCTCATATTGGATAACAATATCTCATAATCAAGTGTGTCAGACCTGAAAGAAGCCCTTATGACATGTTACAATTTGAGCAAAGAGTTGGTGAAGAAATTGTATACTTCAATTGATAAGGCATTAAAAGCTATGATGAAAGCAAAGTGTGGCCATTTTGAATTGTAAATATATGTAAAATTGTGTCAATAAATATAACAATCAATCTGCAAACTTTCACTAATTAAAACCTAAAACTTTCTATTTCATGATAAAATGAATAATGGATAAATAGACTTGGTATAGATATATGTACATATAAATCTTCAGGGTAATGAAGAAAATTAATCTATTTTTGCAACAAATATTTTTTTTTCAACATAATATTTACCACTTAATTAAGTGCATTACCAAGGAAATAAATTATGTTGAAAAAAAATATTACATAGCTACAGACATACTGAATTGAAAATAAATTATAAACCAAAACAAAAATATAAAGTATAAAAAATCCATCTAATTGAAAAAAACAGAAAAAGACATGTACAGTTTAGATAAACCACAATAAAATTGCTCTCAGTCTCAAAGACTGCCTTGATATGGCTTTGAAAATGGCTGCATGTTCAGATCAGATAATTCACATCTCTAATGGTCAATCAGTTAGTCAGTTAATTGCCATACATGATACACACTTCAAGACATGACTGACTAGATAGATTTTTCCACAGTAGATTGCCATTACTCTCTGCAGTAGACTGGTTGCCAACCAAGGCTATAGAAGACAATTAGCTCTGCTATTCAACTTATAGCTGGAGGGGGAAGAGATGGATTAATACTTTTCTCAAGGGTATTTGTGCATAAGTGAATGAAACAAATCTGACTGGGATTCGAACTCAGCTCTCTAATTTTTCATTCCAAGCTGATATTCATTACATCACAACATGCATCTCTAATAATAGTTTTCAGAATTACCTTGAAATTGGTTCACCTGTCAAAAAATCTCAGGTATAGCAGTTTAATGGATTTAAATCAGCTGTGCTAGAAGGTCACATATTAGGGATGATATAAACATAAAAGTTCTTAGCTAACTACTCTTGGATCATATGCAAGAGAGCAGAATCTTGCTGCAACATGTATACACATCCTCTTGACCCAGGATTACACTCTCCACTATTTTGATGTAAGTGGTGGCATTGAATTGAAGCACATGATATGGTGCTCATTGATAACCATCAAAGACAATGGGAATTTGTACATCATTGTGGGTACCATTATGAAGTCTGTTGTTCTTTCTGTATAAATGCTATTTTCAAGAAGCTCTCTATCTCCAAATCTCTATTGAATAGATAGTCAACCTGGATGTTTATATGTGAAACAACCAGATTACAAGTAAATTATAAACCCCTTACCTGAGAAAGAAAAGACAGAGTTTCCCACATCCTTGTGAGAAGAAGAATCAAAGTTCAGAAAAATAACCCAAAGTGATGCACTCACTTGCTGATGTTAACTAATGTTTAATTGATAACATTAATTTTTGGGAAGATTAATATTTGAAGAAAGCCCCAAAGCTACACACTCATTTGCTGATATTAATTGATTAAGTTAAAATGTGAATAAACAATCTTACTTCTAAGATATTTAATCTCATGTTCTTGTTAGTCTCTAAAATGATAAAATTATATATAATATGGAAAACCTGTGCACTTATTTTAAAATTAACAGAAAATATATTTTATGTAATTCTTGGTTATTTTTTTAAAATACCATGGTTTCTTGTTATGATTTACCAAATATAATCTGAAATGTAAATTGAAGAAGTAAAATCAGCCAATAAAAGTTAGTGATAACATGAACCTTATTTTAAAATTATTTTCACTTGACAACCTTGCTAGCTTGAGAAAAAAAAGTCTGAATCTGATGTTGCTTTACAAAGATGATGTTTATATACAAAGATGTATATAAGGATCTCATTTTAAAAAAATCCATTAATAATAAAGTTTCAAGATTACTTTGAAGGCAATAAGGAAACCAAACTTAAACATGATAAAATAGAGAATAGGAGTGAAAATTGCTAAAAACTTAAGTTTTGCAACACCAATTATGCTAACTAGTTACAGTCACCTTGAAATTATTAGGTTCAGTCAAAAGTAATTTTCTTTTAGAGGAATTGTTATAAAGAATATATATATATATATATATATATATATATACTTCAAACTAATTTCTCCATATATATATATGAAAACAGATAAGAAAAAATAGATTATACATGACAATGCTTACTGCAAAAGGCAGTGAACTGACAAGAATAAATCTCCACAACTGGCCCCAAAATCTAAGTTTCATATAAGAAGTTAATGTTGTTAATGTTGTGAGATTGTTGGGACATTATTCATTTCAGTCAGTCAGTTAAGTGCCATACGTGATACACGCTTGGGCGATCATGTCTCGAAACAGACATGACTGACTGGGCAGAAGATTATCCTGCAGTAGGTTGCCATTGCTTTCTGCGGTAGACTGGTTGCTGACCAAGGCTATAGAACCCAATCTGTCCTGTTATTTAACCCATAACTAGAAGGAAGAGATGGATTAATACCTTTCCCAAGGGTATTTGTGCGTAAGTGAAAGCAATGATTTCTCATTCTGAGCCGATATCCAATGCACCACAATGCACATTAGAGTTCTTAAAATGCAATAAAACACTAAATACACATTTATATTTCCAGCAGCTGCAATGTGTCTATCATGGTTTAGTTGAAAAGCAAGCTGCACTTGTAAATAAGAAAATGTTGTTTTAATGGACAGTTAAGACATATCATCCTACTTCCAAATCACTCTCATTTCTTCCACATTCCAAATGTAAAATAAAAATTCCACTCAGATTTCCCCGCCAAAACTGCTTAATTGTGAAATAGAATTCCTAGAACACTACAATTTTAGCTTCTCCGAATCAAAGGTCAATCATTTATTGCCATCATTTCCATCTTCAACCACTTTTTCATTTATTCATGTCACACACTTCATCAAAATTATTTTAACAGTAACCTTTGACTTGTAATGGGTGAAATTTTGTACAAAAAAATTAAAAGATAAAATAAATCTACCTTGTTTAAATGAGTAGCAGAATTATAACTGAGAGGGATATTGCAAGAACAAAATATTTCCTCAACATTGCTTAGAGCTTCAAAATATAAGAAGTCATAGAGAAACCTGAATGGGTATGGAACATAAAAGAATATTTCATTTTATTTTTATTGTTTTTTTTTTTGTTTTTTTTTATTGCAGCCCTCTGGTTGTTATTTTTTATCATTTCACCCCAAGCAAAGTAATAATGCCATTTAGATGCAAAGAGTTACAGGGAATTAACGAGAATTAGAAAGTGAGGAGAAAGAACAATAAAAGAACAGGGTTCAGGAAGACAGAAGATGGTCATTGATATTTTATTTCAGTTTTTGAAAAATGTAAATGGCATGGGAACAAGAAACTGAAAGAGTTACACAGGTGAAAATGTGAGAAAAACAATAAGAATATAACTTATTTTTACGTCTAGTTATTTCAACAGTAAAATTATGAGACCTAATTGCCAATATACTAGTACTGTAAAATTTATATGATCAAGATACCAATGAGAAGATCAGAACAATTGCTATGAAATATTAAAAGACAAAACAAAGGGAAGCAACATTACTGCAGTGGAAAGGTGACAGTAATCAAGATGCCAAGTCATCATCAATAACATTATAGACATTTCTTTGGATTTTCTCAAGAATCTTAAAGTATATAGTAAGAGCAGTAGACCAGATATGGCAGCAATATTAAATGCATAGATGAATGTGAGTTTTATAATTGTACAAAATTGATTCTGATGAGAAAAATTGTCTGGCCTAACACAACACTTTTGTTTTGGAATCATTAAAATTTAGAAACCATTTATTTCCCCAGTTAACTGATTGGAAGTAATTTTTGAGGGTAGCTTTGTTGGACCTTTTGGACTTATTATTCAGACAGAAGTGGATAGTTGGGTCAGCAGCATAATTATCTAGCTGGGAACTGATGACTTTAGGAAGGTGGTTGATGAAGATAAGAAACAATGTAAGTCCAAGCACAGAGCCATGGGCTACCCCAACATTAATGTGAAATGATCTAGCAGTGTGGCTGTTCAACACCACCTTCATTATACTATTAAGAATGATTAGATTAAGTCTTCTTAATTCCTTTTGTTTTTATTGTTCTCCTTCCTTAATAATGTCTTTTTCTTATATTTTCTCACCTTCAGTAAACCCTTTCATCTTAGTGGCTTTATTGTTTTGCTTGAGGTGAAATGATTAAAAAGAAAATGAAAATAAACCTAGAGAGAAATTATTCTTCAAAGATAGTTTTAGTCAGAATGGTATCAGAAAGGATTTTCAAGAATCAATATCTAGTTTGTGGTAAAGCACAAAATAATCAATGAATAGATTAGTACAATAGTAAAATAGTATATTTGTTTCTTTTGTTGTTCCTGGTTAAGATCATGTAAAAACAAAGAAAAAAGCAAATAAATAAACTAAAGTACAAAATCCTATCTTATAAACAATTAGCCTCATGGTAAAAGTAAATATAATGAATTGGTACTTTATAAATATATGTAAATTCATATCTAGAAAGCGTTAAGTAGAATATTATTTTAACTTATTTTTAAAACATTTTACTCAATACAATGCTGAAAAACCATTCAAGGTAGTGGGCAGCTGAAATAGTAATGAATGAGGTGAGTAATATGATAGGAGGAAGAGCAAAAGAGGAGTGATAATGATTTACCCTTGATTTGAATAGTCCAAGATTCAAGGCAAACACCCATGTCAGTGCCTGCTTGACAAAATGGCAGCTCTTGGAAATAAAAACTCTCAGAGTGGAACTTTATACTTATATTTAAAACATAGAGAAGATGAGGATGATTTGACTGAAGGTGGCGTGACATGTCCTATCTGTAAAGATCTGAACTGGTGGAATTAAAGCCTCAAGCTTATTTGAACATTTACTAAGGAAATAGTAATATTGCTTGCAATATTGCATCTAAAATTGCAGAAAGAAAAATATGTTTTCCCACATAAAAGTGCATAAATTATTTTGAACTATCAACGCTTGAAAGCAACTGAACAAATATGGCAGCAATACTATATTTTAAAGTGTTGCAAAAAGGTACGTCTGTCTGGAGTATTAGTTGTATCCAGTCTTTTACAATCACAATTAGTAAGACTACAAAGAACAACCACCAGACTCATCAACTGCTGCCTTTCTCATATTCTTTTGCTCCTTTTATTAAGTGGACAAGTCTCAGAATTTTGCATAAGCCACACATTTGTCTGTCAGAATCTCTGAGCTATGAGATTAGGTTGTTCTTAAATTGTAGCTTTTAGATCAGCTATGTTTTCTTTAAAGTATCTTGTACATAAGACTTGTACAAACAGGTTTTGTTTTCCCTTCGACATAAAAATATAGCATAGCAGAAAGAATCAGATATTTCTTGAAGTAGTAGAATGAGCACAGATGTTTCACTTGAGGCCTGGGATAAACTTGAAACCCAGTAGACATTCAAAGCATGGAGCCTCATTAAGAGCCATTCATCTTGACTGGAGAAAAATCGAGGTTTGAACAGTGACGATAGATCCCAATAATCTAAGTGCAGTTAACTTACAGCTGCACAAAAAGAAACAATACAGTAAAACAAAGAAAAACAGTAATATTCAATCTAACAGTGAACTTCAGAAACTTGTTTTGCTGAAAAATTGTTTTCCGAGAAAGATTTTATACATTTAAACCAAAAGAAGCATTGGCTGCTCAGTCAATGAATACTGAATATTCCCTTATAAGGAAACAGCTGACACTATCATTAGCATTCATGCGAAAAATTTAACTAGCAAAATCTATTTTCACTGATAATTCTCACTTTATCATAAATTCCTTGCAACATTTAGAAGAATTTAATCCAAGTAGCATGTATGTATATAGGTATAAGTCTTGTGGAAAATAGCATGACCATAACAGATATTCCTGCTGTGACTTTTGTTACCAGTAGGTTTTCACAGGGTAACCATACAACAAACTGGTTTTGAATTCAGAGTTGTCCTTCTACTAGACTGGTTGCTAACCAAAGTTAGAGAGCCCAGTCTGTCCTGCTATTTAAGCCATAGCTTGAGTAAGACAAAATGGAATTTCTTTTATCCAAGTGTATTTGTGTAAAATGAATGTAACAGCCTCAACTGAAATTTGAACTCAACACACCAATCTTGTTTTCCTTACTGATAACCATGACATGACACACACATCCACTGCTTACAGAAGCAACTATCATATATACTCAAGTATAGTACAAATTTTTAAGGTCAATTTTTATGTTAAAAATAGGGATTGTGCTAGACACAAGTATTTCTTTTGAAGAGGTAACAGGTAAATTTTTTCTTGAGTGGTTAAAATTAATGCAAACAATTTCAAAGGTTGCGCTATACATGAAGTCAGATTATACTTGGAAATAGAGAGTAACAAAAAGCAAAAATACAGTCTTAAAAGTTCTTGGCTTGACTAATAAATGCTCCCAAATCTGATGTTTGGTCATAATTTGGAAAGTGGGTCAAACTGATAACAAGGGATATATATATAACTGACTCAACTACAATTCTTGTGAACCAACTTTTGATACCCCCACCTCCAGCTCTTCTATTTTCTTTTTCCTCCCATATTTCTCTTCTTTGCACAAGGTCTTGTTGAAACCCTCATTCATCACCCACTGATGGAACTTATATTAATAGTTTCAGCTAATTAACTCTTTTTCATTAGAGATGGTTTAAGCCTAAAAGTTCACTCCTAACTTGGTTCTCATAAAATTATACTCCTTGAAGTACAGAGAAGGATAGTGTTTGTACCCCAACAATCAATACATCTATTCTATTAAACTATGGTTTCTCCACTTAACCAGCTTACATGAAACCTAACTCTCTCTTTCCTTCTTTTTCTTTTGACTTTATTCCTCTCTTTTGATAGGGTGGTAGCCAACTTCACACACCTTTGCTGAGAACTTTTCAGCACCTTCTCTTGCATACTTTATTCAGGCAAAAAATCCCCCCAAAATAAAAACAAACAGATTTAAAAAATGTTTGATGCAAAGAAATATTTCTTAAAACAATTTCTTCTGGAAATATTTATTCTCAGCCATTTTTGGTTTTTATATCTTGAAAGAAATTATTGAAATTAGACTTTAAATTATCTTTTTTATCATATTTATAAAACATGTCTCTGCATGTAATAACAGGTATATATGTTTATAATCACAGATTTTGTATTTATTTAGTCTTAAAATTAAAAGATGTTCTATGAAAAGATTCCTTAGATAACATCATTTTTATCACTTTTGCTATATTTTAGTTGTTATATTTTACCTCTTCTTACCATAAATTTGGTATTAAAAATAGTGACTATTGACAAAATTCATTGAATCAGTATTTATTAGTAAGCCAATAAAAACAAACTACTATAAACCCATATCCTTCTGATATTAGTTTAAACTGAAAAAATCCCATTTTTTTACCATATATACATGAGAAAAAAGAAAGACTATTAAAAGTCCATTAAAGATTAAAGTTCATATTTTCTTGATTTCAAATGAAAATTTAGACAGTTTTTAAGATATTTCTGCAAAAATTTTCACTTTCCAAAATTATAGTTTAGATATAGGAGGAGGGAAAAACAATGCATCAGTTTAAAATGACATCAGAGAGGATATAAGTTCAGTTCAACCATTTGTGGTAATACAAATTATCACAAAACATCAGATTTTATAAATACAGAAATGTGAAAATCAGTTTTATTTATACAAGTGACTATTACAATCCAGACCGGCTTTTCTCATCTTGACTGTTCTGATTTTCAACTAGTTTAATTAAATTTAAACAAAAGAAATATAACACATAAATTAATCATTTTTCATAAAATGAAAAAAGTTATGGAAATTGACAGACACACAGATCAATTGTTAACATATGAAATCCTCTTTAATTTGAAAAATGATCCTAAAGCATTCAAGATACACCTGGTAATTAATTGCAAAAATATAATTTTAAAAAATCTAATGAACATGTAAAAAAGCTGTGATATTGTCAACTCACATAGTAGATATTTAATATTACTGAATGCAGCCTTAATAGAACACAAACCGTGGAAATTTAAAGCTAATAGTTATACAATCTTATACAGCGAATATAAAATAAATCTAGAGTTGATTTTTAAAAATTAATGGAAACAGTTGATTTGTAAATAAAATCTGGGGTACATTCTACTGATATCTTTCCAGTATTTTATATCCTAACAGTTATTTTTTATTATATCCTAACACATATTTTATTTAGTAAAACTGCATAAATATATGATAGGGATAAACAGTTTAAAAAAATAAAATTTAAGGGTAATTATTTAGAATTCATCATACATAGATATTATTACTTATTATTCTTACTTGTTGAAATAATCTATCTTATTTAGAAAATTAGCCAAAGACTAAATTTGTGTAGTGAATATATATTATAAACAAAGAGTTGATTTTTAAAATAAAATCAAGTTTTTTTTCTCCTACTAAATTTTTGAAAAAAAAGATCCCTAACAAATGATGCTTTCTTTTTTTTTCCACTCATGTTTGTTAAAGAAGCCAGCAGAGACTCGATTTTATATGGTGAGTCTATATAGCAGTATACAAGTAATAACAAGCAAAGTACTACTAGCAGCTATGCTTGCATCAACAACAGAAGACCTGAGACAGTAGCAGGGGTCAGGCATAGTTATAGTTGGGCATTAGAAGCTTATAACAACCATACAACAAGAGATAGCATTTCACATGTAGGGACTGATACTGACTATTGATTGCAAGGGAACTGGACTATCCACATTAGTCTACTGTTTAAATTCTCCTCACCGGGTTGTAATAAACAAGCAGCTTCTTTTTGCTTTTCTTTTTTTGTTTTTGTTTTTGTTTGTATCTGCTGGTATGAAATAAATAAAATCTAAAATAAAGAAGATCTTTTTTCTTTTTTTTCTTCTTTCTCTTCATCCTCATCAACAACTCTCCCTCAAAATATTTATAAATGTAAAAAAAAAAAAAAATTAAATGCTTTTTGAATGACAATTTAAATAGATGAAGCCAGTTTAAAGTGATTTTGTTGAGACTTGCAAATGAATTGGTTTAAATCTTCACACATACACACACGTGCACACACACTAGTTGCTTTATTGTGACTATTCAGTTGTGAATTCTTATCATTCTTATGTCAAATGACTTGGCACTGGTCCTTATAGATATTGACCTAACAAGATAAGATAGTTTTGTTCAAATTAAATGTAGCTTCCAGTATTATCATTAATTGTACCTGTCTATTATGATACAAATAATTAAAAAAAAAAGAATATTTTTTCTTATGTAAAATTAATTTTAAATGTCTAAAATGAAAATGCAATTATTTACTAGACATAGCCTTAGTTTTGCAACAAAGCCAGAAAAATGGTGTCCCCAGTGAGGATTGAACTTGCTACTTAGCAATAATTAAGAGATCAACATGTTAAACATTACCTTATGAAAAGGCTCTGAAATGAAATTAAGATTTTGCTGAATGGAGAGGTACATTTGAATCTAATTCAAAAGAGGTAATAATGAAATTGTTGTCTTTAAAGAATGAAAGGAAAACAAAAGTTAAATTGTATTCTAATGAAATAATCTTTTAAATCATGAATAGCAAGTTGTTTGATGTATAGTAAAATTTAAGCTGATGGAAAATGCACCACCAAAATTTGAATGCATATTGGATTAGCTAAAGATACATTCCAAAACCTAAAAGTGGTAAGAAGCAAGAAAAATTCATTAAAAATAAATAAAAGAGCACTGAACTGTTATGTGATATCAGTCTTTCTGTATGACACTGAATATTGAATAATTTTCCTACAAGATTAATAGAAAACTAAAATGTAGTTCTACATACTGAGATTTCCATGGAAGGAGCAACAAGGAACTTTAAAAAAATGGCAACAAAAAGAAAATTTTTTACTTAAAATCTGAAAAAGACAGCTTAAATTCCTTGGATACATAATGAGGAAGGAGGTCTTGGAAAACTTAATCCTCACAGGACATATCAAGGGTCATCTACCTGATGAGCTTGATGTATAGTAAAATGACAGAATAGTGAAGGTAGGCTTGGTAATGAGAGACATGCTGCTCAGGGATACAAAGTATAGTAAGTAGTAGAGAGGTATGATCACTCATGTCCTGAAGGGACACAGTGCGTAGATGTCCTTTCATGATGTAGATGATTATGGAACTTTACTGATTCTTATGAACTACCCTTGGGAAAGATATAAGTGTGGTTTCCTGTTGCCTTCTCTACCATATAAAATTCAGAGTTGCCTCTCTCCTAGACTGGTTGTCACCCAAGGTTATAAAGCACAGTTGATGTGATATTTAACCCATATTTGATGTTGTGTGAAGTAATAGTTTCATGCGTTTCCCACATGCATTAGTGCAAAAATGAATGCAACTGACTACTGGAATTTGAACTCTGCATGCTGATTCCACTTTCTGTGCCAATAAGCATTATACAACCATCACATCCTTTTTCAGTTGATGTTCCAAATGTATGAAACTAGATGGGAATTAAAAAGAAATAATTCATTGCAAAAAAATAAATCAATAAATTGTTGAAAAAAAATCTAAGTTGTATCTTTTTAGCTATTCATTTAAAAACTACTTTAGTTAGATGATCTTTCTTCAATAATTGGACTTGCATGAAATTAAATTTTAAAATGAAATTACACTCTATATATTTAAAAAGGAAAAAAAAGAGCAATGAAAAAATTTGGGTGTAGGAAGACGATGTTAGTCAACAATGCTCTACCCTCTCAACTCTGAATCAACAAATATTCAAGTAATGGTTTGATGAAGATTTTTACATTCTGCAGGATATTAATTTCTCACAGGTATCCATTCCAGCAGGTTTCTTCATCCCTTATAGATTTTTGAATCATAACTATCGTCAATATTAGGCCAGGAAGCCCTTACAGACAGTAATCAATAGTTGGACTTTATGCATTTATGACAGTTAAGAATTTGTGGTATGCTGTTTTGAAAATTTTTATAGATATCAAAATAAAGTTTGCACATTTCTCTTTTTCTGTACACTATTCAACAGCTTGTACACACAAATTTATCATCATCATTTATATGTTGTGCCTCTTGAAGAACATTGGCAATCATGACTCTCCATAACTTCCTGTCCTTTGTAACTCTAAACAACATTTGACTTTACTATTTAAATACATGTCAAAGAACAGAAATATGTTTAATTTAAAAAATAATTAAATAAATTTTTCTGATATGTTAGTATTTTATTTTTATTTATCAATTGTTTTAAAGATAATAAATATGTATGTCAACATAATTTCCAATAAAAACAAACTTTGGTAACCAGCTTTCATATTTAACTGATAATAAAATAAATTATCATAATAAATGTGTGTATATATGAAGACATATACTGAGAAGAAATGATTTATATCTATGCATTTAAATTACAACACTCTTGACTCTCTTTCACATAAAAAATGCAAAAATGTTTTAAGATTCTAAATATGATATATTTTGGAGGCAATTTACTGCTCAAGATAGAACTTCATCCGCATAAAAAATCAGAGTTCAGGTTTTAATCTAAACTGTTGTATTCCCTTTTGCATTAATGTACTTTGTAAAGGCATGAATTCATCTCCCCTTCCTACAACTATAGGCTAAATAGAAGAGTAGACTAAGATTTCTAACCTTGGTGGAAGATAGTCAAAGAGAAAGAAAAATGTTCAACCAAAACCACAAAGAAGGAAATACAAAACCACTCTTATTGTTCCCAAGAATTTCTAACAATTCATAAATATTAAAAAAAAATAAATGGAAACCCTGGAGTGTCATGGTCGTGTATGTTCTAATGACAAGTGGCATTTAAAATAGGCTTAGATTTAAATAAATAACTCATGATTTTTATTTGTAAAAATAACATTTCACAAAGAAGATTATTTAATAGTGGCAATATTTGTCTTAGACATTTAATAGCATTCACTTGATAAGAAGTCTACTTTAAAGATTAACCAAAAACTGAATGTTTGTAACATTTACAATTAAGAAATAGAAATATTTTTAAGAAGTTGTTAACTAATTCATTTATTTGAAAAAGACAGTTTAAAAAAAGTCTTTCTTTTCTTCAAGTGTTGAGCAATATTATTGAATTAAAAAATTAGACATTATTGTTGATATTAATGTATACACACAGTGCGATGGGTAAATAGTCGCCATTTTATATTTTTAATTTCTGACTTGTGTATTGTTCGTTTTGATTTTGTCGATTGAACAGTATAGTAAGGTCAGTTGAGCATCATCTGTAAGAAAAAGAGCACTAGTGCACAAATCATTCCATCAGAAATTTAAAAACGACATGTTGTAGTTCTTGGCATTCATGCTAGAAGCTGCAATACAAATACTTCAGAGTGTTTGGGTGTCAATCTGATAACAGTGCAGAGGATTTAGAAAAAGTTGGATGAATCTAATGGTAATTATGAAGGTGTTTGGAGTAATCACTAGTGATGGCTATGTTATACCTCAGTTAATCTTTCCACAGGGCCTCCAACTCAACATGGAGGCTTATATCAAGTGCTTTTAAAGTTCTGCTCTTGGTCAAGAGAGTGGCTGCTGGAAGACTATGTCTGGCAAGAAGACTCTGTACCATGCCACACAAACAGTCATGGCAGTCAGACAATTTTTGTGACTACATCACTCCTTACATCTGACCACCTAACTCCCGACTACAACCCACTTGATTATTATGTGTGGGGTGCAGCTGAGCAACAAAATTCCTAGTAACACCAAAGATTAACTGAAGGAAGGATTATGGCAGCATTCACCAACTTAAACAAGGAGACTATACAGAAGAAATGCAGGGGATTCAGAAGTCATTTGAAGGCAGTGGTTGAAGCCAATAGTGATTTTATTGAATATATTTACTCTTTAAGATTTGAAAATATTTTTGTGTAATTTTGGTAAATATACCTGCTAATATGAACTGTCAGTGTTATTTTCATTTTTGTGTAATTCAGACGACATTTATCCATCGCAATCTGCAGCTAACTAAAAAGAAAAAAGTTTGTAAGCTAAGATTTGGAAAGTGTTGCAGGAGAAAATGAAAACGAGACACTTTTATTTGCTTGTTATTTTTTACCATTCATTTATCAATATGATTTTCTGCATATATTTATTGTATAGGGAGAAAGGAAAAAAGGCAATGCTAGATGTGTCGGAATGATCTGCCCATAGTTCACTCTTGTGAATGTATCTATGATTCTCTGTATAATAATTGAGTATTGTAGTGTGCTTCTAGTGTTACTGGTTGCCATGATGCTTCAAATGGCTCCTCAGCAGCTGGTTCAAACATCAATGCTGAGCAGTCAATAGCTTCTTTCATGTTTGTATCCTCGAATGTCCGGAGAGGCTGCTGTTTATATATGGAGGAGGTGGTGGAGGAGGAAGAAGTGGATAAAAATGTTTGTCAGTCATTTGTTACCAGCAAGCTTCCATGAGAGTCCAGCTGCTAGGAAAAATCTGGCTCGTCTCAAAATGCATGCAGGCCAAAATACATTCCTCTCTCTCTCTCTCGCCCCCTCCTCCTCCTCCACCACCACCACCACCACCACACACACACACAAACACTTCATCCCTCCGTCTTTCCATCCATCCTTGATACAATAAAACTGAACTCAGATACTGCTAGCAGTTTCTCTATTACTGTATCATAAATAGAGAATACAGATATATAGATACATAGATATAAATACAGTACATGATGGGATGCAGTAAGTAATCTTCGCTAACTAGTACATGCATACAAAAATAGGGACATTGCCTTCTGTAGAGGAATTTGTAAAAACGCATAAATCTTTCCCAGGCACGGCCATTATTAAGTTTACTCAATGATGTAATGCAATTAAATTTATACATTTCAAAGACAGCATTTTTTCTTTCCTTTTTATTTCTCTTTCTCTCTCACTTTCTTTATGTGTTGTATGGATGCTATTTTTTAGGAATGTATGTAGTTCGTGCATGGATGAATAGTAGCATTGGTGTGAGATAGGTTATGAACAATCTAATGTGAATTGCAATACACAAGTCTGCATGTAATATATGTTACAAGGTAGCTATTTTAATGAAATTAAAGAAATGTGAATCATGTTAAATTATTACTAATTTTTTTTTAATGAGATGTAAAAGTGGGAAATGTAGCTGATGATAATTTTACTAAATGCTAATATATATTAATTTTTTTCACTGTTTATTTTTTTTTTTTTAGATAGACCATATTTTAAACAATTTTAAACAATCTATATTCCACTCAGAATCTGTTTATCCCTTTTTCTTTATTTCTTATTTATCTGAATACTTATTTTAAAAGTCACATAGATTAGAATAATTTTAAGCAATCCTGTTATTCTACATACTTCTCTTGATCTTTTTTTATTCATTTATTATCAATTTGAGTATCTACTTTAAAAGTACAATAGATTTAAACTAATTTTAAATAATTACATTTTACATACTACTAAATATGTATATCTTCTCATCATTAACTAACCTACTGAATTTAAAAAAAAAAATGATTTACACAATTTTAAACAATCATCACACTATTCAGAATCCACCTATTATTCTTTCTTCAATTTTTAACAAGGTGAATATCTATTTTAAACATAGAACAGATTTAAAGCAATTTCAAGCAATCATTCATTCTACATGCTACCCTAGACCTAATTTTTCTTCTTCCTTGTTTACCAATTTGAAAAGATGTTAAAAGTAGAACAAATTTAGGCTAATTTTAAACAATCCCTAGTCTACAAATTACTCACTATCTGTCTATCTCATCATTATTAACCCAACAAAAAGAAAAAGAAATAGAATAGACTTGAAGCAGTTTAAAAAAATTAAGAATCCACCTATCATTTTATTTTAATTTCTTACCTATTTAAAAATCTATTTTAAAAGTAGAATAGATTTAAAGAAATTTGACACTATCCTTTCTATATATAAAAGTGGAGACTTAGGTCAACACCAAGTGTTGACAGTCTGATTCATGAAACAGACTGTCAACATTTGGTGTTGACCTTAGTATCCACTTTTATATTTACATATGCTCTATCTCTAATATGGAGCACTTTTATCCCAAAACATAGCATGCCTTATAACTATATTTTTATCACACACACACACACACACAGCCAAAAAAATAAAATAAAAAGATTAAATTTAGTTACCTCAGAAGATAACTTCTAAGCAAATTTAGAATATTTATACAGCATATAAACAATCTTATAGCATTGAAAAATTCTCTGATTTGCTAGCATATAAAATGTGCATTTAAAGATAAAAAGACTGAAAAAAAACAACTATATAAATATTAAACTTTGTGCAGTTTACTTTAACTGGACTCAGGGATCCATCTATTAAAACCCAATTTGGTTGAATTTTTGTAAATAGTGATCCCTCAAAATACTCTTCTAAACCGGCATCTTGTCAGTCAGCAAAGACAATATATATATAAAAGAAAAAAGGGTATTTTGTGCCAAATTCGTATAAGATGTAGAAAAGAGCTGTATTGCTTTTACAGTAACTGGATAAACATTTTCTTTTTTAATATGTAATCTGAAAAGCAAGGCCGTAAGCATGAATATAGAACATTAATGATAAGTACCTGATTTAAATTGGTAGTGTAGAGTCAGTTAAACAGGTTTAAATAAATCCATTAAATAGCACTGTTCTTAATCCATATTTTCCTGTCTTTTATTCTGCATAAAATATGACAGTACTGATAGTTTTAAATGTAGATATTTTAGAAAAATATATGACAAAGCGAAAAAAATATATCATGGGACACGTTTTGTTCTTTAGAGCTTTATTTGTTGAAAATATTTATGTTGATGTGATTACACATGCACATATATGAGAGGGAATGCTGAAATTTTAAATTTAAATTTAAAAAATTTTTTTTTAAATTTCTTGAGGTTTTCCTTATATTTTTATTTGTAAGTTGTTTTTGACATACTGAATCTATATAGCATTTTCCCATGCTATCAAAAGGCAGACAGAAACACTGGTTGTACTCTATGCCAAGATAGTCATGTTAATATTTAAATAAATGTTGAGAAATAGATAAACAGTTGGTCAGTTAAGTGCCATAGAGGATACATGCTTGGGTGATCATGTCTCGAAAACTGACATGGCAGAAGATTGCTAACCAGGGCTATAGAATCCAGTCTGTCCTGTTATTTAACCCATAGCTGGAGAAAAAAGACAGATTAATACCTTTCCCAAAGGTATTTGCATGTCAGTGAATGCAACCAATTCAACTGGAATTTGAACTCAGCTCGCCAATTTCTCATTCTGAGTTGATATCCACTGTACCACAACGCACATGTGTAAATACACTTGTGAAAGATATTAATCTGTCTTTTCTTCTTCTAGCTATGGGCTAAATAGCAGGACAGACTGGATTCTGTAGCCTTGGTTGGCAACTAGTCTACCACAGAAAGTAATGGCAACCTTCTTCAGGAAAATTTCTGCCCAGTCAGACATGATTGTCCAAGCATATATCATGTATGGCACTAAACCGAGATAAACAGTCGTTAACAAATTTTAACTATGACAGTATGACTTTGTTATTAAAAATCTTTAATTCATAGAATAAAAACAAACAAGATTAAATATTTAGTTTTATAAGTAAAACCAAAAAACAAATTCCAAAAATAGGCAAGATACAGTAATTTTATATTAGTTACAATTTTTGAGTTGTTTTCGATGAAACAAAAAAAATAAAAACCACTTAATATTATTTTAAAAGCTAATTACTTAAAGGAAGAATTTTCTTTGTCTTTTTTCAATAATAGGGTTCAAAATTTTTAAGAATCCCTTCTCTTTACTTTCATATCCAATTTTTGTTTTTTATATAATTAGAAGCCAATTCACTATTTTTTTTTATCTCCCTCACATTTTTATGGATAAAAGGTGAGAGGAATTTGAGAATTGATTTCACAAACTTGTTTACTTTTAATAAATGCTTAATACAAAGCATTGAAATCACATCACTGTCTTTAGTTCATTTTAATTATTTTCTTAACGTTTTAAAGTAACTAGATAAACGTTTTCAGTTTTAATATATAATCCATAAAAGCAAAGCCTTGAGCTTGGATAGAGAACAATATTGAATTCATTACTTGAATTGGGAGTGCAAAATCAGTTTAAAAGGACTAAATGTATCCATTAAATAGCATTGTTCAGTACTGATAGTTTTAAATGTAGATATTTTTAAAAAATCTATGTCAAAGAAAACATTTTCATATGACACAAGGACTTCATTGGACAGATGTGATAGTTATGTTGACATCATTACTTTTACTTATTTTATGGATATAAAAGTCAAGAGAATTTAAGAAACAGTCCCACAAACTTGTGTGCTCTGAACCATTACAAAACATTGGAATCACAACACTTTTTAATTCATTTTAATTATTTTTTAAGGTTTTCAAAGGTAAAATTAGCAATTTCTATGACTGGCTACTGGTTACAAACACATGACTGGCTACTGAGAAAAAGTATTTCCTTCTAATCTGAATTAATTATTTCTTGTCCTTGAATGGATTATTGACAAAAGTCATCTTCTTTGCCATAAAAAAATTGAAATACTGACAAAAATATTCACATTAAATTTTCAAACAACCAACATCATCTGGTCATGTTGTGCATTATTGCAAGTTAAATATAATATCTGAATTTAAAAATATATTTACAAAAATATACATTTTATCAAGCTACAATATAAAATCATGTATGTGTGTCAATGTTTCTGGAACAACAAAATAAATAAAATCTCAAAATCCAATGGCTAACAAAGAATGAAAAAAATAAAAACCAACAGTATAGGAAAGGGATAATGTATCACAAAAGTGTTGTCTCTCTGCATATTATATATATATATATATATATATATATATATATATATATCATGAATAATAAAAGCAAAAGAAAAAATGCTGGAAGCTCAACATTCCAATGTAATGAAGTAAAACTCCCATCAATTTAAGGGAAGTAACTACTTCTGGTCTCATTGCAAAAGAAAATGTATTTTTAAAATAAATCTAACAGATTATGTTAGACGTGGTTTTATTTCAAACAAATAAATATTACAATGAGAATTAAATGTATAGGATCTGTTTTCTTCAAAACAGTCTATTTCAAGGAATTTAAGCTGATTTTTTTTTTAAATCATGTTATAGTCGCTCCCATCATTTTATATATCTTCAAGAGAAAATATAGATGTATATATATTTTCTTTTATTTTGACTAGAGAAATCACTTCTTTTTATACATGTAAAATATTTTGCTATTATTCAAACTGATGACATTGATTTGCTATACAGAACAAAGAGTTGTTATGCAAATCATCAAGAAAGGGGGAAAACTCTCTTGCACATGCTGAAAAAGTTTAAGGTCTCAAGCACAATTAAAATATTTTTAAATAAATGCAAGACTGTCTCAATTAAGGTCATAAAACAAAGGATCACTTATCACATCAAATAATTAAGGTAACTGAGAAAATATCAGGTATTCTTAAAAAGAAGAGAGAGAGAAATGAATGAAAGATATTAAAAAATGACTTACCAGTATTTGTATTTGTTTAAAAAATCCATTGTTTGATGTTTAGTCATTTAGTTGATAATTCTGGTGTTTGCCGAGAAATGAATTTAGTAACATTGAATCCGTTTGAAATATGTCTTGAATTTTGACAAGTTAACATATTGCTCAGACATTGCTATGAAATGAATATTCTGAAATTTTTTACTGCAGCACATATATGTAAGAATCCACTTGTCTGTGAGAAGCACAAGAACACATTGAGTTGACAGGTAGGAGAGACAGTAATCTTAGGTTACCATATCTGTGGTACCTTAAAGACTGCAATGATATGTATTGTTGTTGTGTATATGTAGAGTGCATTAAGGATTTCATCAAATTCATGACTAACTTCTTCACAAACATGAAATGGATAATATGTTATCAATGATAAATGTAAGACTGGAAGACTCAGCATTTCAATAAGTGACAATGAAGAATTATCTTAGTAAAATAATGATGTCAGCTATTTTATTTTTTGTTGTTAGTAATCTGATATTAAAACCAACTCATATTGTTTTCATAGCATTTTTATAAATTCATTATGAGAAGAAAAACAAAATAACTTTTTTTTACTCTGTGTTTGAGTCAGTCTGCCATAGAAACATGCTAAGCATTTATTTTATTAAACCTTCACAACTTTGATAAAATCATCAACAAGATTTTAGATGTTTCTCCTACTACAAATAAAATACAATATTGGTTAATATAAATCACTAGGTTTAGCATAAAATAAAATCCATGATGATTTGTTATTGATTGTTATATTTTTTAATATCATATTGAGAATCAGACTTTATCACAGTACTATAATTAAATAACTATGTTATTATTAATGCTAATTAGATTAACATATTTAAATAATCTCATTACAAGGTACACAGGTATGAATTATGCCATCTTCAAAACTGTTATTTTTTTTTTCAATTTATATCAAAAACTGAATTGGTTCTGTTTCCATAAATTAAATTCTGCTTTTTATGTGATACTTTTTTTTTTATTTCTAAATTAAATATTTTATCCAAGTAAGTTGAGACATTATTATTATTATACTTATAGCTTGGACTTTTATTAGGACAGTTATTATTTTTATTTTTACTAGTTCAATTACCACCACTGTTACTACTGCTGTATTTTGAAACTAAGCCATTTTTATATTAAAGCTTTAAAAAAACATCAAAAAACTAGTTAACTCTTATAATAATACTTTTTTATGCTTTGGAATTTATTATTCAACAAAATTAATAATAGCTAAACCATTTTGATTGTTAGTAAGAAGAATTTAATCCTTACTGCATTTAGTAAATGCTGTTTTTAATAAATTAGTATTTTGAATTAAATAAATGGTTCTGTATTTCAAAGTATAAATGTATTATACAAGCAGATAAACCAATTACCTTGTTTGTTTCTTTTTTTTTCTCCTCTTCCTCACAAAACGTTTTCTATATTTTAGGATGTAAAATACTGAGATGGCCATTTTAAAATTGTTTGTCCAGATTTTTTTTCTGAATGATTCCCTGGGCTTGTTGGTAAAATTAAGGATAATAATTGCTGTCAGCATGTGTGGTTCATTTTCTCATTTGCAACATCTTGACAATAGACTCCTTTGTTTCTTTTTATCCTTGGAATAACAAGTCCAGCCATATTCTTTATGTATGAATATGGTAGATGGCAGTTAGAACTCCTGTATTGAGAAAGTATAAAATCCAATGTAAGGAGTTTAAACATGAAATCAATCCAAAACTTGTAATCTGTCCAGAATCTGAATTAAAAAAGAAAAAGACATGTGTTTAATTAAAAGCTTGGAATTTGGCAAATTTTGAATTTACATTATCTTCTTTCATTGAATTGATATAACTTGATTTATAAAAAAAACATTTGCATTGACTTGTGTCATTGTATTAACATAGGTTGATTTATAAAATGTATATAATTTGTATCATATAGAAAAATATGGAATTCGCATATTCCTTTGACATTGATTTTACACAGCTTAATTTATGAAAAATATTGGATTTCCATCGTCTTCTACCAACAAATTTCCAGAGTCTAATTAATAAAAAATATGAACTTAGTTTTGCATTAGTATTGGTTTTATATTTCTTAATTTATGAAAAATACATTGTATATCAAACAGAAATAGACCAAATATTCAGAAGCAAGGATAAATATTAGGGAGTCATTTTTAATTATACTTAAAATACTTATATATTAAAATATATTTCAGTTGGGAAATATTTTGTAAGCATGTTTAAGCAAGTGCAAAAAAAAAAAAAGAAGAGAAATCTTAAATATAAAGCAAGAACAATAAAAATTATGTGTAATAATAGACCATATTTTAGTACAATTGATATCCAATGTTTGAAAGTTTGTAGAATTTATGTGTGTGAGGAAAAAACAGGGAGATAGCAAGTCATGGAAATTAGTTCTTACTTTAGTACTAATAATTGCCATATTTGCCATGTGGAAGTCTAAGAGAAAGAAAGAGTTTTTTAAAATTCAGTGCAGTTTTTATACTGCAGTATCATATGACTACCTATCTATGGGGAGTAACACCCCACTTTTTCCCCTCATATTTTAGTATAATATATTTGTATGGGTATGTTACATAATGTAAACAAAAATAACTTCAAATTTAAAAGGGAAAGAGAAACGTTGCAGTTTGTATCAGAATTGATTTATTTCAGTACTGCCTTTTCTATATTGAATGACAATGTCTTTGTATAATGAATATTATTATGATTTCTTCCTGACACTTGCACATTAATGATTGAAACATTTATCAAATTAATAGAAATACCTGAGTAATGTATAATATGATACAGATTCATAGGCACCTTTTACTGGTATAATGAGTTAGTGAACAGATTATAACTACTGAGTAATGAGTTTGATCCTCACTGGATGTCACTAATTTGTGGCTTTCTTTCTAAATGAAGCTAAGTTTGGTAAATAACTCAGCTCAGGCTGAATTTATTTTCTCAGAAAAGATGTAATCTTGTTTCTAGTATAAAAAAATGAACAGTTTTGCTTTTACACTCTATTTGATTTAACTCTGAAATTAAATAAGTTGAGCTGAGAAGTGTTCATCTTTGTATATGGTAAAGCATTAACTCTGAGCTGTGATTTAAGGCATGCTTGTTTGGTTTTAACAAAGCATTAATTTTGAGCTGAGGTTGGAAGCATGCTATTTGTTTTACATCAATTTTGAGTTGAGGTTGGAAATATTTTTCTTTGTTTCTTGACAAAGCATTAATTCTGAGCTGAGACTGGGGGCATTCATTTTTGTTTCTGGCAAAGCATTTATTTTGTACTGAGGATGAAAACATTTTTTTCATTGTTTTTTGCAAAGCATTAAAATTTGAGCTGAAGCTGAAATAATTTTTCTTGGTTTTTGGCAAATAATTACAATTTGAACTGAGGCTATATAACTGCTTTTGTTTTTCAATAATTTCATGTCATTGATATTATAGTTTAAAGGTATTTTTTCTTAAAATTTACAAAAAAAATTATCAGAAAGGTACACATTTTAATCCTTTTGTGTTCATACAACATTTTAATCTTGATGTGGAAATTTCAATTGTACTTTCCATAAGATGAAGCCATCTTTAGCATATGAAGTTAGGAATTGCAATATTTATTGCAAAATTGTTATTTTCCATTTCATGAGTTATATCTAGTTGTTCAAATAACTATCACATTTTTACTGAACCTGTGCACACTGAAATTTGTAACCAGTTATTACTTATGGAATTAGCATAGTATCTTTTCCTCTCCTAAGCTATGTTTTTGTATTATGATTTGAAGTTGAAAAAACATGAAGCAAAAGATTGTGATCTTAGAACAGCATTTCTATTAAACAAAAATTTGAGTGTCAAAGTATAACACTGGTTACAATGACATCAATTTTTGTTCTTGCATTCCACATTTGAAAGTGACTATTTATTACATCCTACTTGAGGAGGGTATAAATGTCTATACTTCTACTTCTCCTACATACTGTCTCTCTTCAGGATGTGGTTGATCATGGCTCTCCACATTTTCCTGTCTTTTATAATTCTTAGCAAAGTTTGTCTTTTTTGCTATCTCTCCCATTCCCAGTTGTGACAAGCAATTGCACAAGCACATTAGGTAGTGTATGCACCGCTTTCCTCTATTTTTCTTATCTCCAATATGTCCTGTAAGTTTCAGATTTTCTAAGCCCTCTTTCCTCATTATTTACCCAAGAAATTTCAAATATCTCTTTCTGATTCTAAATGTAAATGTTTTTTTGTTTGCATTTTCCCCAAAATTTTTTCACTGCCCACATATTCAGTCCATGTTATCCTCAGCATTTTTCTGTAGAACCACGTTTCTGTTGCTTCAAGTTTCTTCTTCATCTGTAAGGAGATAATCCAGCTTTCACTGCTATATAGGAGGACTGATATTGCATAATGGATCAGTATTTTATTTCTTCACTTCTAACAAAATTTTCTTGTTCGCTAATACTTTGCTTAGCTTTTGGGAGACATCTTTTGCTATCCCAAAGCCTCTTTAGATTTTGGTGTTGCATTTCTATCCTCTGTTAAAACACTTTCTAAATATTTAAATTTTTGTAATGGAGTTTTTTTTTCAGCCTCATATTTTATAATTCCAACAGATATATTCTCAGCATCCACCACACATACATCTGGTATCACTGAAAATTTTAAAATTAGGTATCAAAGAGCGTGAAGTCAAACTAATAGCTAAGAGAAACTGGAAAATAAAATGGCTGAAAGAATCAGCACACAATATTTTCAGCTCATTCAACCAGTCTATTAAGCACAGATACCAATAGCATATTAGAGTCACTGGTCAGAAAAGAAGAAATGATAAATATGAGGTTTTCAAAAGATGACTCTTGACACAGTATTGCTGGGTGGAGGGCTTCCTAGACTGAAGTCAATAGCCAGGGTGGAGAGGCTGTGACCAAGGTGAGCTTTCAGTTTGGAGGGCATTCACTGTGGTTTGATCTGGAGAAGAATGGACTCCACTATGTATACTTGACCAAGACAAGGTATACATAAATCTCCATCTTTCAACCCAGATATGTAGAGAAAACTGGTTAGGTGCTCAGCTGCACAACAACTCTATGATGAAAACATGGCTATGATAAAAAAAATGGTGCTGGAGAAATTCATCATGATCCCTACAAGGTCATATATTCAACATATGGGCCATAGTAGGTCAATTTCAAGAATTTGATAAAAACTTGATGAGGTTTCATATTCTCAGATATCCCAAAAAGATATGAAATTGAATAGACAAAGGCAAGAAAATTGGTGTACATGATCCAAACAGACAATGATCTCATGATATTTATGTAAGATATATAATATGAATACATGGTTAAGTGGTTAGAATGTTTGTTTTCTGACAATGAAATCTGGGTTTGAATTTCACTATGGTTGATTTTGAATTCTTGATGATATCTACCTGAAGATATGATCCCGGCATATGGCTCCTTTGGAAAGTGTCTCAAAACCACACCAGGGGTTACACCAAGCCTTGGGAAGAAAATTGGGCACATGGAATTGTTTATTTATAGTTGTGTTAGCATGAAGTCAAAAATCATTGTGACCAAGAGTTTCAGTAGACTGGTCTTGTTCAAATTGTTGATTCCATCAAATGATGCAATCTCCCCTAGAAACTTTAACTAAGGTTTGCTTAACGCAGTTACAGTATGAACCACATTTGTGTGTGGTGAACAGCAGGTGCATTTATTATACTATTAGCATCAAGCTTATCAGCTTAAAAGTTCTAAGAAGAGTTATTTTTTATTACTTATTTTCTAATGTACATGCATAAATGAAAAAATATTTTTTCATGTCAGAGTAAAATAAATTTATTCTAAACAGTTTTCCTATGTGCCAGGCTTGCAGATATATAAACACTGAATAATTTTCATTTTAATACTAGCAACTAATCCAAGTAGGTGTGAGTAGACTCACCACTCACCAGGTAGGTCTTGTAACCTGCCAGTCCAAAATGACCCCCATATATTGAGGTATTCTGTTAGCAGTTTGAGTATTCACTACCAGCTTGTTCAATCTGTTGTATAGCTTACAACATCTTATATTCTTCACTGGTCACCATACTCAATGCTGCTTAACTTTGGTGATCAGACAAGTGATATGGATGTAAGTGTGAGTAGATTAATAGTTAAAAATACAGAAAATAGAATCAGCAAGCCAAGTTCAAATTCCAACTGAAACAGTTTGCATTAACTATGGAATAATTCCCTTGAAAAAGATAAATCTATTCTCTTTCCAACTGGGGATAGATATAACAGGGTAGAAGAGGCTCTCTAGCCTTTTATGACAACCAATTAAGGAGGACAACACTACATTCTAAACTATTGAGAAGGAAATAGGAAACCACTAACATTCCCAAAAAGCAGCCATAGCAAAACAAAGTTGATAAATATTAAATAAAGCAAAGTTGTGAAGAGCCATGTTCATCTCTTTCTTGAAGGGAAATGACATTTTTAGAAGAAGGTGGATCTAGTGTAAAACATTCCTTTTAAACGATCTTTAGTTTTGACATATTAACCAATGGATGTGCGTTGTGGTGCAGTGGATATTGGGTTGGAATGAGAAAGTGAAGAACTGAGTTTGAATTCCAATTGAATTCCTTGCATTCACTTATGTGCAAATACCATTGGGAAAGGTATGAATCCCTTTCTTCTTCCTCCAGCTATGGGTTAAATAGAAGGACAGATTAGATTCTACAGCCTTGGTTGGCAACCAGTCTACTGCAGAAAGTTAAGGCAATCTACTCCGGGAAAATCTTCTGCCCAGTTCATTGTGTTTCTTTTGAGACATGATCACCCAAGTGTGAATCATATATGTCACTTAACTGACTGACTGAACCAGTTGTACTGAGTGAATCAACAACTGATGAATAGGACTGGACCAGCTTGTTATTTAGATATTATCCAGCATAAACTAAATCATTTGATAATAGTTAAATAATCTGTTATAATCTAAATCATTTTTTCAGTTAAAAAGGGATAATTAAATTTAGAAAATGAAAAATTTAAAAGAAAAAGATCATTAAAATTTACTAAATTTTTTAAAATATTTACTGCAGTTATACAAGGAAAGCAGAAAGCCAAACAATAGAGAAGCAGAAAAAGAAAAGGTTGTGTTTTGACAAGTAGAGAGGGCCTGCTTGTCTTGAATATCAAATTTCAAAATCTTGACCTTGAGTTAGACTTCAAAACCAACCTCTGGCTCCATAAAAAAATGCCTATTTCAGCTATTAGGCGAGCTATACAGATTTTTATTTAATTATTTAAACTTGCCTTTTATCTGTATTGTGATGCAGTGGATATTGGCTTGGAATGAAAAATCAGAGAGCCAAGTCTGAATTCAAGTTGAATTCATTGCATTCCCTTATGCGCAAATATGCTTGGGAAAGGTATTAATTCATCTCTTCTCCCTTCAGCTATGGGTTGAACAGCAGAACAGATTGGGTTCTGTAAGCTTCGTTGGCAACCAATCTACTGCAGAAAGAAATGGCAACCTACTGCAGGAAATTCTTCTGCCTAGTTAGAATTGAAAGAATCATTACCCAAGTGTGTATCACGTATGACACTTAATTGATTGGCTGAAAGTATGAAAAACATGAGTTATCTCTTTCTCTCTCTATATATAAATATATATAAATAAATGTTTTTCTTTAATCTGAGTAAATCCTTTCATATACTTTTGATGTTAATGTTTTGAAACTGTGAAGCATGAGAAACGTTGGTGTGACACAAATTTGTTTACAATTTCTAAGCTTTCCTCCTTAATTTTCATGATAATTAATTAAAAGATGGGGAAGTGTATGTGTGTGTGTGTGTATATATATATATATATATTTTTTTTTTTTATAATTTTATATCTTTAGATTTAGTGTGAGCATAGAAATCAATATATGTTTGAAGAGCATTTAAGACTTGAAACTGATAATCACTATGCAGTGTTGATTTCTATGTCAGCCACCATCTATATCTACATATTTCTTATTACTTACTATAGATGTCATTTTAGTGGGTACATGTGTTTGAATAGAAATCATTAAAATCATTGAAATTAATCAATAATTAATCTTAGAAAGTCTTACAAAAAATGTACCTCTTGGTAGGGATCAAAACTGTATTGTCTCTTTTATGAAAGACCAACTTAAAAGTTGGCTTTCCATAAAAGAGGCTAGAGAACCCAGTCTGTTCTACTATTTACCCATAGTTGGATTCATACCTTTCCCAAAGATAAATAAAATGTAACATAAATGAATGTAATTGATTCAACTGGAATTTGAACTCTGCTCTACAGCTCCTCAATTCAAGCTGCTATCCATTACTCCACTGGTCCTCCAGACAATAACAGTGGTTAGGCAAAAAAAAACAAAAAAACTATCTGGCCAGATATGTCTATTTCAGACATGCAAGTAGTGAGGACCATACATGCTTCTCAGTAGTAATAATAGTCAACATGAGATGCCTTTTAAGTTTTTTAGTTTCTAATCTA
Organism: Ascarosepion bandense; assembly: GCA_037127315.1. Lineage (NCBI taxonomy): Eukaryota > Metazoa > Mollusca > Cephalopoda > Sepiida > Sepiidae > Ascarosepion > Ascarosepion bandense. The sequence goes on from JBBBDQ010001955.1 coordinate 2,061,215, forward strand.
CTGAACAATTTTGAAAATGTGTATTTGAAATTTAAGAATAAATAATTACAACTTTAGAATATATATATATATATATATGAATTTTAGTGAATACAGTATTTTTCAAAGAACAGTTTGAAGCATAATGATGTTAAAGAGAATGAGACAAAGAAATTTCAATATTAAATGCAAACAAAAATGTTATGAAATAATACACTTAAATACAATGTTATGAAATAATACACTTAAATACAATGTTATGAAATAATACACTTAAATACAATGTTATGAAATAATACACTTAAATACAATGTTATGAAATAATACACTTAAATACAATGTTATGAAATAATACACTTAAATACAATGTTATGAAATAATACACTTAAATACAATGTTATGAAATAATACACTTAAATACAATGTTATGAAATAATACACTTAAATACAATGTTATGAAATAATACACTTAAAAGTAAAAGTAAAAGACAACAGAAAATATAAATAAAAATATCAACTAACCTGAACAATAAGTTTTTTTGCAATCCAAATGAGATGAAATAAATGGCATATCCAACTGAATTCCAGGAATATTAGATGTTATTGAAATAAAACAAATCTTTCAATCAATAGGGAAATTAATCAGATGATCAGATGTTCAATCTGAGTGTTATATACACTCCTTGCTGTAGGCAGGTCCAAGGATCCAGACCTCTGGTGATTCCTTTACTCAAAACCAACAATTAAATATGTCTATGGGTCTGAATCTTCTCATTTCCTCTGTGAAGAACTTGTATGCTAATGTTCTGATGATGATCGTCCTGTAGAATGGTAACTTGATACATTTTTCCTTAACAATATTGTAATTAGTTTAAATGAAGAGAAAAAAATACAGATGTAACATTTATAGGCAAAAATAAATGCTAAAAAAATACTGGTTTATCTATTTATAAATGAGGAAATTCAAATAAAAATAAACTTACTTTACAGCTTAGTACCTCAAGCTTGACTAAATTCTGAAAAATCAAAATTTTCATTTTTTAATTTTAAATTACTTTGAAGGAAATCTATCACAATAGATGCTTGAATCTGGATTCATGTTTTGTTTGTTTAATATTTTATAAGATATATATACAGGCAGATACTTAGGAAAATTTCATTTGTAAAAAAAATACCACAACAATTCTTCATATTTCTTTAGTTTTTATTGTTCTATCAAAACTTTGTTTTTCTTCTTTCCTAACTTAAAATGTACCTTAGAATTCTAAAGTAAAAAAAAATGATGTAAAAATGTATCTTGTTCACAAGAGCTTTGTTTTTTCTCATGTTTGGCTTTTTTAATGAAAACAATTAATATTTGTGGATAATCCATGAAGATCTGGCAACTGAATGAAATGCTTCAATGCAATAGAAAAAATACCATGCAGTACATTTCTTACTGTTTAAATTATTGAGTCCATTCTGAGATTCCAAAATTTCTGCCAGAATATATTATTTAGTAGGAGTAACCTTATCAATAAAAGACTAATAAAATAAAATGAAATAAAACAAAATAGAGCATGTTCCATTTGAACTGTTACTGTCAATGCCAGGGTAGGGGAAAATAATTTGAACCAGTCCACTGTCTGCATGTGGAAATATGATTGGAATATGAACACCTGTTATATAAACCCTTCCTTGTGATTCCCAGGGAGTACTCAGTTAATCCATGGTGTGTGTTGGTCAGGAACTTGTATGAAGTATCCAGATCTGAAGTTAAAAAGACACAAGAAAATAAAAAAAACTAAAAACATAATTTCTTTGAAGTCAGTAAAGTTTGGGGTTTTCTGTTGACACAGTTGCTTAACTGTTTAGAGTAAAAAGTTCAGAAATTATTTCATGACCACTTGAAATATGTGTACATATATATATATATATATATGTGTGTGTGTGTGTGTGTGTGTGTGTGTGTATATACTGTATCAAAAAGCATTAAAAACAATTTACAAGTTTTAAACAAATCAGCCAAGGTATTTGTTCAGACATTTGATGAAAAAAAAAAACATGAAAAAACAAGTGGTTGTGAAATAGTGCAATATTTAAGAGTATCATTGGAGTGAACATTGTCATTTCTCTTTCTTAAGTAACTAATAATCCACTGTTGAAAAGAAAAACTTACATTCAGAGCTGAATAAAAATAATAATCATTTCTGGTAAACAGTAAAAGATAAAATAGAGAAATGCAATGTAATATAACTGGTTGAATAAAATTATTTTGAAGGTAAGCTTTTTAACAGGTTTATAAAGGTATTTTTTGTAATTTTGGAATGATTCATTAACATTTCAAGGGCTTTTGAACGAATGAACCAATTTGTTTTGTTGCTTCAGTTTTTACTACATTCCGGTTAATCTATTCTGTAATCCATATAAAAAACAAAATATTATCTCCATTCCTTTTCATACAGACAATATACCTCAAGAAGGCTGTAGAATAAATCATTCAAAGTGGATTACCATCAAAACCTTAGCTGCACTTACTGATAATATCCATTGACTCTTCAATATTATTGATTACTTTTCATAGGGTGCTTAAATAAACATTCAAAAACCTGATAACCATCTCCTCTCAAAAGTTCCTTAAAAATCACATAACACTTTTGAGTGTATATATATATATTATATTAAAGCAATAATTGACCAATGCTTACTGCCAAGTTAACATAAATAAGGATAAGGAGTTATTGTAATTTACATTCAAACTAATATCCTCATCATAGATGATTAAAGCAATGGTTCATGAATTTTGTGGCATAGTAATTGTATGTCCAATTCCTGGACTACATAGTACATACCCAGACTCAATAGAAATAGGACAGGCAATAATTGAGAAGTATCAAAAAAGAAAAAGACATAAACAGTGAAACAATAACAATCTACCCCCATAGATTAAAAAAAAAAGTCTGAAAATTCCCTGATGGTTACCCAGACTGACAGGCATCTTAAAAATGTCTGGAGGATCCAATGGATGAAATGTAATGATAACAACAACAAAGACAAGGAGATTAGTCTGAATGAAAATAACACAAAAATAGAATATTTATGTAAATGAAATGTTAGCAAGTTATATAAATTCTACTTTGTGAAGTAGAATTTTTGAGCTTGGCAGTTTTACAGCAGTGGGTTAATATTGCCTTCTGCTGGCTGGTCAGTCTGTTTTATACGATACATTTAACCAAAGATTGATGTCCATTCCATTACTTTAATAAGTAAGCTTTTCACAAGAACACTTTTTGCAAGTGGATTTTAAATGTTTATAACACTTAAAATCCTGTGACATAAAATAAATAAAAAACTTGATCAATTAAAATCAAAACAAATCTGAAATAAGTAAAATATATATATATATGTAAAATAAGAGAAACTGAGCACAAAGGAAGTCTATAGAAAGAGTGTAGAGATGGAGGAAGCCAAATAGTTTTGTTACTTACCTGATAAATTTTGCTTGAAACTGCCAGGAGATACCTTACTGAGGCTGAACCCTTCTGCCTAGTATCCATTTTATCTCCAAGACATTGTCAGTCTTCTTGATTCTTAAATAAGAGTTTTTCTCAAGCCAAAATAAAAAAAATTAAAATAAAAATGTCACCAATAATTGGGATGTTAGGGCACAAAAAACATTTCCTGATTTAGTTTGGTCCATCATTTTGGAATGGTTTTCTTTAATTTGTTTTGCTTATATTTTTTTTTAATCCAACCCTGACATTGTGGTTAAAAACAGATAATCACAGAATATAAAACAGATATTAATAGTCATTAATATCATCAGAATTGTCCATTGTGTTTTCATTAGTCTTCATGTGGAAAGCATAGAATAGAAACCATTCTTTCTCGCAGCCAGTGTCAAAGACATGGTTTTGGTTAGCTTTTGGACCAAAATAACTGGAATAATCTCTTGTCTTTGATAACTTATAAGCATGGAGTCCTCAGCATCTTCTTGAATAGTTACATAATAAGAGACTAAAAAACAGCACCAATGGTCTCAGTTAACAGTAATCTTAAACTCAGGAAACAGAAGCATATTACATTTCTTTGAAATTTTCATATCTATTTTTGAAAACAAATATAAGCTCAATGTAGAAAAGATTATATATACAAGATAATGTTTATTGTCAATTTTGTCTCTAACTTGAACAATAAAATTTTATTTATTTTTCATTACTGCCACAGGAATCTATTTTTTTTAATTTTAATTGTGGGGAATCTGGAATGTTTACTTTTTAAAGAAATATGAATTAATATCAAATAACCTTCACAAAATAATTGAGTAGTAGACAATGCATTAATAAAGAATATTGCCTATTGCTGACTGTTTAAAAATATAATTTACAAAGCTTCTAAATACTCTCTGCATTTTCTTTATATTGGTTGAACTGTATCAGGTACTTTGGCATAAGTGAAATGGTCAGTGAGTCTAGTTTATTATACTTGACATTAAATGAACTAACAAGAGTTGACATGTAAAATGAATCAAAACTATCTAAAATCATTTGCAATGCCTTTTCATTGTAAAATCATATACAATGTATCATCAGAGTAAAATCATTTGCAAAGTATCATCAGCTTAAAATCATTTCCAGTGCATTTTTATAGTAAAATAATTTTCAATGCATTTTTATAGTAAAATCATTTGCAGTGCATTTTATAGTAACATCATTTGCAGTTCCTTTTTTTAGTAAAATCATTTGTAGTGCATTTCATAGTAAAATAATTTTTAATGCATTTATATAGTAAAGTTATCTGCAATTCCTCTTCAGAATGAAATCATTAGCAATTAATTTTTAAAATAAAATTATTTGTAATGCTTTTTCATAGTAAAATTATTTCCAGGTATCTCAGTATGGAATAATAGTTACTGAGGCTAGTGTGGTTGACCATAATTTCCGAGTAATAAATTTGATCCTCACTGGTTGTTCTACACAAAATCTGACATTAAATAGCCCATCAAAGGTTGGTATGTTAAAAAATCACCAACCAATAACTTGACTGTATCAAATTCATAAGAATAACAAATCACACTTGTGCCTGCTTAATAAGCTAAGTTATTTATGGAAGAATGCTTTTCTGCAAGTACTCACCCTTTATCTTCTCTGTCAACCATTGTTGAATGTCAATATTGGAACTTTTGGTAATAAGGCAGCATGCATGAAGCTATGGTTTCATGCCTTTTACACAGGCATTGACATCAAGTGATTTTAGATAGCCACAAATTAATTTTGATGCTGACTTACCAGTTCTGTTTTACATGCCAAAAACTTCACCTCTTTGGTTTTATATTGGAAAAATTAATATTTAATATAAATATTTTTTGAGAATATAGCTATTTTACTAAATTTGACATTTTCTTCTGAAAATATTTTTTAAGCCTGAATTAATTTTTTACTAGAAATTTATATCTTTAACAATATATGTAAGCAAATGCTAAGATAGCTTCTGAGGTGAAACCCTGTTATACTTGAGCTAACAGCAATTTAATCAAGAGGATCCACTGAAACCTTTTATTTTCACTACCTTATTATGAAAGAAGATTAATGAAAAAATATAAAATTACAAGAAAAAAATAAAATTTAACTACACTCAAATTGTATAAATTGAATCTACTAAATATTAAAATGACTGATTTAAGGAATCAATGAAAACAAAATAATGTCAACTACAATCTGAAAATGATTTACAAATAAAAAATATCTAATGATATTTGACATTACACCCATAGAAAATTTATCTAGAGCATTTTTATATTGCAAAGCAAGAAGACATTATTTTTAAGACAGTTTTTAAATATAAAAACTTTTAGTGCTTTTTGCATTTTTGAGATTTGGAGAGAAGGATGCTGCCAATAATTTAACAGGTCACAGGACCCTGTAAGAAAACTGTATCACAGAAGAATTGGTTGAATGGGGATACATAAAGGCTGACTTGAAGTAAGCTTGATAGTTGATAGACTTATATGAGACAACAAGAAAGCTGTGATAGAATATATCTCTGACTGGACGTGGGTGCCTAAATTTTAAATCATTGCCAAGAAACTAAGAAGCAAGTAATTTCACTGTCTTTTTTCTTATGTTATCACAATGTAAATTTAAAACAACTGCTTTCCTATCAAAAATACCCGCAAGATAATAATTGTTTTGCTTAAACACTGAATAAATAATTTTAAGATCCAAAAAACAATATTTTCTTTGAGAAAAAACTGCTTGAAGAAGAAAAATCTAATGTATATAATGTAAAACACAAGCTTTACTAGGAGGAATAATCACATCTAGATAAA
>JBBBDQ010001955.1:2072500-2115000 GCA_037127315.1 Ascarosepion bandense
GGGGTAATAACATTATTTAGGATGGGTTAATATTGGACAGTGGAAGGTTTTGTTTCTATTTCTCTGTTTTTGTAATTTATATATGCATAGATACACACACCTATATATATATATATATATATATATATATATATATATTATTTTAATTCAGATACTTTAATCCAAGTGGAAAAAGCAGGAAGGTAAATTCCAAAAACCTGATCCTAATTAATATTAAAAATTTTATTTTAATATTAAAAAATGATACAGGAAAAGAGCTCCATGTAATAAAATATTACAGAACAAATATAAATTAAAAAAGGATTAATTCAATGGTGTTGGATGATCATTTTGATATGAAAATCCCCACGGGGATAACACATCACCTCAGCAACAGAAAAATCCTTTCAGAAACTGGAGAAAAATCAGTCTAATTTTCCTTTTTATATAGATTTGCAAAGAAATTCAAAAAGAAAAAGAAACAGATAAAACAAAACAAAATCAAATAAACAAGAAAAGAAAAAATTGACATTGTCTGGGTTCGCAAACGGACGGTGTGTTGAATTGATGTAAGGTTAAGCAACATGGAAAAAAGGTGGGAGATAAGAGAGATAAAGGAAGGGAGGGAAAAAAGAAAAGAAAAGAAAGAAAAAAATTTTTTTATATATTACAGATGCTGGACATATTCAAAAACCTAACTTCCCAAAAACATTGAAGTATTAGAAAAAGGCCTTTACTTAAAAAGGTATATATATATATATATATATATATACACTTCCTATGTTGTATGTGTAGGGTTTCATGTGTGTGTCACTGCATTCGTTTTTGCTTGTATATCTATAAATTCATGTGTGTGCATGTATGTACAAGTGTATGTGTTCCATCTGTGTGTGTGGGGAGGGGTTATGATCTATTAAATTTGGATGAAGTTAATATGTGTTAAAATGAAGATATTGTTGGGTGTCTGTAGGTTTGCAGTAGATATCTGTAATTAAGACACCCAACAATGTCTTAATTTTAAGAGCCATCACCTAAAAAGCTGCTTAAAATCCATCCCCTATTCCCTGTCATGTAGGCTTTGCACTATAGTGGCTGACAAACACCTTCAAAAAACCCACTTAGTTAAACTACATGAAACTTTAAAATAAACAAGGCTACCCCACAACGCTTATAAACAAAGGTTTTGAACTGGAAGAAAAGATACCTCTAGATGAACTACAAAACCCAAAGAAATGCATTATCGAGCAGACTCTAGCATATGTCTCAACATACAACAGGAACAACCCAGAATTATTAACAGAAATTTAAAAAAATTTAGACCTGATAGAATAAAAACATATTAAAAATGACCAAAATAATTGAGAGTAAACACCAACAAAAAAACCTGAAATACATTTTAACCTCATCCAAATTTAGCCAACACACAATACAGGGGGATACGAAATGTAGGGTTTTTGATATCATTATAGTAGGAAACACCTACACTTTTGAAAACCCCACAAAGACATTCACAATAAACAAAAATGTGAACTGCAACTCCAAAAATTTGGTATATGCACTCAAGTGCACAAAATGTAATAAATCTTATATAGGAACAAGCCAAGCACTAAACAACAGAGTATCCCTTCACAGAAGCAACATCAAACTTTCAAACAACAGAAAACTCTTTGTATCACAACACATCTTCCAATGCAATCAAGGCAAATTTAAAATTATGCCATTATATCAGACAATTACTCATACATACAAATACATGAAAAAACTTCATAAACAAACTTAAACCAGCACTTAATACATCATAACCGCCCACACACACATGGACGCATAACACATGCACAGACAGAACACATACACTCGCGCATACACACACACACACACAAATTTATACACATACTAGCAAGAAACAATGCAGTGACACACACATGAATCCCTACACAACATAGGAAGTGTATATGTATGTGTATATATATATATATATATATAGGTGTGTGTATCTATGTATATATAAATTAAAATAACAAAGAAATAGAAACAAAATCTTCTTCTGTTGGATATTTAACCCACCCCAAATCATTTTATTACCCCTTAAAGTGGAAAGAGATTTCTTCATGAGTATAAGATGTGAACTACTACCACACAAGCAAGACAATGACTGACAAACATTGCCTAAAGACGGTCGCAAGACCAAAATCACATGTAGCAAAAGAGAAAATAACAAATATAAAATAAAACACACTACATATATTTTCTATATTTTCTAAAATAACACTTGCAGTTTTTCTTTTTATTAAAAATATACACTTTTCTCTCAGAACCATGGTAACATTCTTATTATATATATATATATATATATATATATATATATATATTATATATATATATATATATATATATATATATATATAATATTCTATATATATATATATATATATATATATATATATATATATATATATATATATATATAATATTCATATATATATATATATATATGGTAACATATATATATATATATATTATTATATATATATATATATATATATATATGTAACATATATATATATATATGGTAACATTTTATATATATATATATATATATATATATGTAACATATATATATATATATGGTAACATTCTTATTATATATATATATATATATATATATGTAACATATATATATATATATGGTAACATTCTTATTATATATATATATATATATATATATATATATATATATATATATATATATTATAATATTATTATATATATATATATATATATATATGTAACATATATATATATATATGGTAACATTCTTATTATATATATATATATATATATATATATATATATATGTAACATATATATATATATATGGTAACATTCTTATTATATATATATATATATATATATATATATATATATATATATTGAATTTAAATTTGTTTATATTCCATTAGAACTGATACTAATGTTTTTAGTTAAAAAAAATAGAATCTGTTTTCCAATTATTCTCCACAAGGACGATTGGTGCTACATAATTTTTCTTTATGTGATTATGTATAAGCTTAACAAAAGATCTATATTTTAATAAATTCAATATCTAACTGAAATTCTGCAATTAAATGCAGGAGATTTTTGTATGGATTTTTGAGATGAGGAATTATGATTATTATATGTTTTGATGTTCAGTCCAACATGCAAATACTCACAATGTTTTGTGCTGTTGTACTCTCTGGCCTTTTTCAGTACAAATGAAGATAGACACCTGAAGAATTGCAAAGGGTACAACAGCTGAAATATTGCGAGGATAAAAACCAAGATGAACATGTTGGCCTGAAAACCAAATAATATAAGTTATTATTTTTTTTATCAGACTATATGACTTAAAGTTGTTCAATTTTTTTAGATAAACTGCAATCATTATTATTAATTCTTTTATTTTTATTGGTCATTACACCTTGTAGTAATACACATAATAGTCAAGAGCTGCAATGTATTTCTTAGATGAAGTAATGTCATTATTATTAATTCTCAATCAGTTTTTTCTCAATTTTATTGCCTTTTATTGTATGGATGCAAAAGGCAATTATCTCCCTTCGCTTGAGACACACTTAAAAGTGTCACATGATGGCTGGTAAGTGATGTCATTTCAGTGTCAAAGGCCAGTTGCTATTTTTCATGCCTGGAAACTAGACATGTCTGCCCAGGCGAGTTGATATCTAGCCTGCAAAGAATACAGCTGTGACAAGCCTACAGCAATAGGGTGAACAGAAGAGTGCACATGGTCTTACCTGGCACATAAAGAACACCACCGACCTGTCCTTTTTCCCACTGAGAAATATTACAAGTCTCTTTTTGTACTTTTCACATCACAAATGTTTGAATCAGGATGGTGGCACTCCTGATAAAACTCACTCTACGAATTTCACAATTGCTTAACTATCTCTTAAAAGACTGCACTGCACTAAACTCAGACTAATGAAACTGGGGTCAATATAAGAAACTGCTCATACAATAGTTTATTTTGTGTAAGTAATAATGCTGTGTCCCTTCAGAGCATAGATAATCATAACTCACCACAAAACTTTCTTAATTATCTGTAAATTGCCATGGTTGTCCAGTCTATCCTACTATTCAACTCAGATAGGAAAAGAAGGGACAGATTCATGCTTTTCTCCCAGAGAGTAAAATACTACGCCTCCTTGGCCTTACACTCTCGGCGGACCTCAAATGGAATGACTATATTGAATCCATTGCCAAATCTGCTGCTATGAAAGTCAGCTCTCTGTGCAGGGCCCGGAAATTTTTCCCACCTGAAACTATTCTGCACATATACAAATCTACCATCCGCCCGTGTATTGAATATTGCTGCCATATCTGGTCGGGTGCCCCTGCTGCTCTCCTTGGGCTTCTTGACAAAATACAAAGGAGGATCTGTAACGTGGTTGATAGTGACTTGGCAGACCGGCTGCAGCCGCTCTCACACCAGCGTGATGTAGCTTCCCTGTGCCTCTTCTACAAGTACTTTCATGGCTTCTGCTCCGATGAGCTTAGATCACTGGTGCCGCCTAAGCACGAATTTACACGAGATACTAGATTAGGAACTAGGTCCCACCCTTTTACAGTTAAACAAATAAGATGTAACCGTAAATTCTACTCCAACAGCTTCTTTTCTCGCGCTTCCCGCCTGTGGAACTCCCTTCCACAAGTCTGCTTTCCCGACAGTTACAATCTCCAGGTGTTTAAATGTAGGGTCAATAGACACCTCCTATCACACTAACTCCCAACTATTCTCACAACACTCTCATCTACCCAACCCTCATTCTCGGTATCCTCACCCGCCTATCACCCACCCTCTGTTATTTCCTATATTTAACCAGCCTTTCTCCACTCTACGTAGCCCCCTGCACAGTAGTGGCAGTGACATGCCTTGCTCGGGGTGAAACGCTTATAAAAAAAAAAAAAAAAAAAAAAAAAGACACTTGTGCAAAAGTAAGCATAACAGACTAGGTTAGAATTTGAACCCAGTTTGCCCATTTCACTTTCCCTGACAATATCCATTAATACAACCTATATATACCAGTGAATTAACACATTAATTTTTATTAAGACATGAAATTTTATAAAATAAAAATTTAAAAAATAATAACAATAATTTGGTATTATGGTTGGTGAGATACTAAAATTGTTAGAATTGGTATTTTACGATCTGATATTTGTTTCCGATAATTCTGAAAAAAATATAACAAGGTCATAGATAATTACCTAAAAAAAGAGAAAGATAAATTTTCCCTGTAAAATAATCTGATGAAGGACTAAGAACAACAACACAGTAATTCAAACTTGAGTGACAATCCTAGCATAATGTTAATCATTCTTATTTTTGTAGCCATTTCAGTTGGCACCATCTTAAATTAAAAATCAAATCTTGTATTTCTTCAAGTGTTGGGGCTAGAAGAATGTCCATAAGCTAAATTCATACACACTAATATAACCCTGGTTATGGGAGTGTATGCCTCCAGGTAGTAAGACATTAATTGAGATAGGACAAAAAATTCTTTAACTATTATAAGCAAATAGTGTACTGATGTGAAGAAGAAAATGAAAGGGAGTCATGGAGAGATGGAAAAGAAAATAGAGGGCCTAATCAGTATTAAATCAGTATTAAATCAGTATTAAATCAGTATTAAATATCTTTAATTGAAGAATGAAAAGTATAAGCAAATATGAAAGGTTTATATGAATTCTAACTAGGAATTTTACACATATTTCTTTAATGAAGCTTTATTATTCATTTTTAACTAGTATTTTTTAATCTCATTCTTTTGTTTGTTTATACATTGAAGTAACTGATATAATAGCCTTGAGTTTCTCTGAATTTCTAAGATGAAGCATTGTTCATATTTATTTTCAACAGATTTTTCTTCATCTTATTTTTCTTGCTTATTCACACTAATATTTTCATCTGCCTGTCTTCTTAAATTAGTTTCTCTTTAATTGTTGTCTGCCTGTCTTCTTAAATGAGTTTCTATTCAATTTTCATCTGCCTGTCTTCTTAAATTAGTTTTTATTTAATTGTTGTCTGTTTGTCTTCTTAAATTAGTTTCTATTTAATTGTTGTTTGCCTGTCTCCTTAAATTAGTTTCTATTTAATTGTTGTTTGCCTGTCTCCTTAAATCAGTTTCTATTCAACTTTCATCTGCCTGTCTTCTTAAATTAGTTTCTATTCAACTTTCATCTGCCTGTCTTCTTAAATTAGTTTCTATTTAATTGATGTCTGCCTGTCTTCTTAAATTAGTTTTTATTCAATTGTTGTCTGCCTGTCTTCTTAAATCAGTTTCTATTTAATTGTTGTTTGCCTGTCTTCTTAAATTAGTTTATATTCAGCTGCCTGTCTTCTTAAATTAGTTTCTATTCAATTTTCATCTGCCTGTCTTCTTAGTTTCTATTCAATTTTCATCTGCTTGTCTTCTTAAATTAGTTTTTATTCAGTTTTTTTTATGCATGTCCTCTTAAATTAGTTTCTGGAATATTTTTGGATGGACCTGTGAAAAATTAATTCCTCATCAGTCTTTGTAGATATTTTTTCTCATATTATTTTCTACTTACATTTTTTATTCATGTTCTTATAAATTAGTTTCTAGTTTATTGCTGTATGCATATTCTTTGAAAGTAAGTTTCCATTTTATGATAATAAACCTGATGTCTTATTTTCTTCTATATTTCAACATAAATTACTTCTTAGAATATTTCTGAAAACATGACTTCTTAAATTATTAATATATTTTGGTATGTATTTCTTGGGAGTTTCTTGTATATTTCAACATGCATTTCATTTTAAATTAGTTTATAATATATTTTGTATGACCCACATCCTTTTCCTTTTTTTTCCATATATCTAAATTATAAACTATAATTTAGGAAAGTGAAAATCTGACTGAAATATATTTAAAATTTTTCTAGGTTATCACATGAAATCAAGACACTTTAAGCAAAATGGTCAAGTGGTACAGAAAACAGGTGTTAGTTTAAAGGGATGCCAGTTATATATGGGATTTCTAGTATATATGTTTGTATACATACCCTTTTATAATATTTTTTGGTATACTTTTCTATGTTACCCTCTCTAAATTAGTTTCTAATATATATTTGCATGCATTTTCTATTAAGTTAGTACCTAGATTTTTTTTATACATATCTTCTTAAATTATATTTTGGTATACTTGTTTTTAAAATTTTTAAGTTAGTTTATACTCTGTTTTTGTATGTTTTGTTCAATAAATCTGGTGTATTTATTATACATTAAATTTGTTTCTTGATATTTTTGCATTTTTACTCTATTTCTATATGCATTTTCTCTTAAATTAAATTCTAAATGGTTTCTGAAAGCATAACCCCACATATTAATTTATAGTATATTTTTTATATATGTCTTTTTCAAACTGTTAATATATTTTTGTATGCATACTGAGGTACACATTAACATGAACATTTGGATATATATTTTTATGTTTAGACATTTTGCAATATTATTACTGTTTCAATTCAATTACTGATTCAATTACTGTTTAGACATTTGTTGCAATATTATTATTGTTTCAATATACTGAAAATAGTAAACAATATTTTTGTACTGAATCAGGTAAATATGAAAAAACATATTGAATTTAATTAATATCATATTGAAATTATATACAATTTTAAAATATATATCCCAGGTCATATATATATATATATATATATATATATATATATATATCCATTAAGCACTGTGTCCATGTAATGTTTATGTATTTGAAACAAATTTAATAACGTAAAATATATATATATATATATATATATATATATATATTACTTTAAATGTTATTTTTACTGGAGATAGTCTCTGTTTATTTATTAAACAGTATATTTATTTTTGTCTAAATATATGAATTATATATATATATATATATATATATATATATATATATATATATAAAAGTGTTCATTGATGTCAACATCCAGTGGTGACAGTCTGTTTTAGGCATGAAGATTGCTTTTAAGCATGAGCAAATTGTTAGCACCTGGGGTGACCTCAATGCCCACTTTTATATTTACATATGCTCTATCCTTGATAGTGAGCACATTGACCTATAAATACAGCATACCTTATATATATAAAATTTCAGGCAGAGTATATCAATATGACAATATAAATGAAATTAAAAGGAAAACTTATGTTAGATAAGTAACTTTTGTCTATATATTCCTTTTCCTTTTGTCTATATATATATATATATATATATATATATATATATATATTATCCTATATCTATAGCTCAACTCAGAGTTTCATACACTATGCAATCATCAGGTGCATATTATGAACTGACTGTTTCTAGATTTGAATTTTTATTTTTATATTTGATCAAAAATAAAGATTCCAATCTAGAAATGGTCCATTTATAATATGCCCTTGATGACTGCATCAGGTATGAAATGCTATAGATCTAGGATAATATGTATATTTTTTAATATATACTTCATAGCTCTGTTATATTTCATTGAGCACTTTTCATTTAACATCAGATAAATATTTATATATAGGTGTGATATATATATATATATTCTGGCACAAATAATTAATTAAAATGGGGCACTTTAATCTTAAAAGTGCTACTCAAGTGGGGGATTTTGACAGGTTTAACAATTTTTCATCTTTTAAGTTAGTCTGTTTTTCTTTGTCTTACCAGAACTTTCATAAATCATTTTCTGAAAATCATCCCACCAGGAAATACCACTTTCAGTTTTCTATCAATTTTTCTGTTTTCTTTTTTTTTTGTGAAATATTTGTGTGTATTAAGATCCCTGACTTTTCCACTTTCCCTTCATATAGTCCATATTTTTTTATTCAACATATTTTGACCAAGTTTACTTTTTCAAGGTTTAGTTGTTTAATTTTAACTTGTAAATCAGTTTAAAAAATCAATGCTACATGAATGCGTAAGTCTTTTAGTGTTTTTCTAGAGTACTGCCTGAAATGCTAAAATATATTTTAGTCATCATAGATAAAAAATAAAAATAGAAAAAACGGTAAAAATTAAATTATACATATGTATGAAATCTTTATACCATCATGGAATTTGAATGAGATGAAATTTCACCCAGTTATGCCTTTTATCCAGAGTCATCTTTGCTACTGAGTGCTTCAGATTAACATCCCTATCTTTTTGTTCTTTTCAATGACGATTTTTAAATAGATTAATCTCAGACCATGTTTAGAAAATATGAATAAGGATTCATTTTTTTTCTTTACTCTTCTAACAGATGACAACACTCACTTTTACATACCCTATACAAGAAGTGTTGTCTTAATAATTAGGCAGTGATTCAGAATTTTTCCTCAATGAGCAATAAATGGAAAGAGGATTTATAAAAGGTCAGATATTTAGAATTTAAGCAAAGAAACATTTCTTTCAAAACCACTACTGTAACACTCAATTTCATTCTCAGGACTTCTTACATTTTATGATAAGGTAGTAGCAAGCAAAGAAAACCTAATACAATTTAATTAGTATGCATAAAAATCCTTCAATAAATTAAATATCCACTTGCATAACTCACATAAAAATCAAAAATACACTGAAACCATCATCTTAGCAGAAAGTATAAGAAATCCTGATAACAAGTTTACTGTCAAAAGTGGAAAAAGTGCAAAATTAATAAATGTAAGTGTGATGATAAGCTTGTGGGTTTTGGAAAATTTACTCAAATAAATAAATAAATAAACATTCCCCTACTTGGTTTAGTCACCTAAGAGTTTTCTTTTATTTATTTATTTATTTTCTTTTCTTTTGCATGTAACCCCATTATGAGATACTGATGAAATCAACAAGAAATATGAGAAGGTTAATCTATGTGTAGATGAAAATAGCATCGATATCTCAAAAGTACCAGGGAACACTATGTTCATTTTTTAGCAATGTAACAAATAAATATTACAGCCCAACCAGCCAATATGTTGCACAATTGAGCAAACACAAGATGAAAAAATTAAGAATGTTTTTAAAATTTATTTACATGAAAATTCATCTCAAACCTGTACAACAGGTCATGTTTTTGATAAAGGGTTCACTAAATGTGTTGAAGTAGGAATTTTGCCTCATTAAAACTTCTTTCTTAACAAGTTTTAATTTCAATAATTGTTTTGAAGACAGATGCTCTCTTTAAAGGAGTTATTTTTGTGTATGCTGTTTTATTATTTCTTTAATGGGAAAATGCGTGCTTCCTAGCCGCTGAGATATATATCATTCAACAACATTCGAAACGGTAACTAGCAACAACAGGGAGGTAACTTATTTTCAACAATGTTAAAAATAACCTCAAAACATTCTGCACATTTTTCAAAGTTAACAGGTTAAGTGATATATAAACCACTTAAATAATGGGAAAGGAGGCTTTGTTTAAAAAAAATATTAGAAAAAAAAAGCTTTTATGAGGGTTGACCAACTTCAACACATTCTCCAAGGATCATTTTATCAAGTCTTCTGTGAAAAAAACCTGATAAATCAAAACCATCAACATCAAACATCTTTAATAGGACATGAAAGGATAAGGAAAATATTCAAGTTAAAAAAAAGGCTGTAATTGTTATTATTATCTACACTATTTGAAACTATACACTTGTTAAACATTTTATAGCCATCTAATGAGAAAAAAATTATATTAAGATGTAACTGTTTTTTTTTTTCATCAGTTAAAGTAATTGTCTTTGTATTCAAAGGGCAGCTTGGCTACTTAATTGGGTAAATACAGATTTAATCAAGAAACTGTCCTCACTGAATGGAGTAACCTGATGGAAACTGAATATTAAGTACCATAGTAAGTATACTAAATGTCACAGATGGAAGTCATTGCACTTATCTCCATTCCAATTACAACTTATGAGCTAATCTGAAAATTTTTTTAGAATTTCAGTATTAATACAATTTTTTTCTTTTTTGATATCATGGGTCGTGCTAAGATTTTAGTTTTGAGCCATATAACTTGTTAACATCCTTAGCATCCAGCATTAAACTCTGACAACATAAATAGGGCCACAGACATTGACACTGTAATTTTCTATTTGGATTAGCATAACCCAGATGAAGGTGTCTTTAACAGGTAAAAATAACCCCAAAACAAGATGAGTAGTTCAAGAAAGTAACATTGACAGTTGTGTTTAGGATATTTGCATGACTATATATATATATATATATATATATATATATATATATATATATATAAACAAGTTTTGTTAATTCAACCAACAACATCTGACTGTTTATATTTTTCTGTATTTTTCCAATTTTTAAATAAGATAGATATTGTAGAGTCAAAACAAAATTGTAGATAAATTGTTCAGTATTTTTTTTGTTTTGTCCAATTTTTCAAGTATTTTTAACTATTTCAGTCATTAATTAGATGTTGCCATGTTTGTAGACAAGATTTAGTTTGCTACAACATGGTATTTTTTGGAAACATGAGAATTCAAATTTATTCAAATATACATGCATTTTTGTAAGTGATGTTTCATGTAAAATTGTATCTCAAGAGCAGCAGAAAATGCATCAAATATATTCTATGTATTATTATTATTATTATTATTACTATTATTATTTTAAAGTCCTATTAATTTGTATACACTTTAAAATATTGTATCTTGTGGTGAAAGATATTTGACTTAATTAGAAACGTACAACAGAAAATTAAACTTTTGTATAAACCTTGTCAGTTGAATTTAACAAAACTTGTTTAAATGAATTCCTGTTGCCTAAATATATCATATATATATGCATGTGTGTATAATATGTATGCTTCTTTTGATTAATAAAATATTTAGGTGGCCCACTGTCTTACAAAGGGTATAAGAAGGGTAGAGAATTAATGGGAAATAAGTGAAGACATAAGCCCCACAAAAGTTTTGATCTTCATAAGCTAAATAATACTTAGATTTACTGGTCAGTATGTATTAGTATAAGTTAGGCAATCTTATCAGAATAATATTAAAAAGTGATCAAACCTAATCTCTTTATAAAAGCAGTGTTAAAGAAAGGCTAATGTTTATAGATTAACTTGGTCCTTTTAAATTAGTGGAAGATGTAGCAGGTAGAGAATCGCAGGAGCTTAAAATGACTGATGTTTGATTTGAACTCCTGGAGATTGACCATATTGGGAAAAGTGTTTCTGGGTAACTGATTTTAAATGAGTGTCCATGGGAAGAAAGCTGGGGTGCAGGGTACTATTTGAAAGGTAAGTGCCTAAGCAGTATAAATTTAATAGGATATAAACAGGTAGGGAGGTTGGTTAGGGTGTGAAAGATAAAGAATGAAGGTAGAATACAGACCATTATGGAAGATGAATAGCAAGGGAGAGATAGCACCAAAATGTGCTTATGATTGGCTCTTTTAAGAGTAAATGAATCAATATAAGGGCAATAAGACAGGAAGAGAAAAATAGGGAAAGAGACAAAAAGGAAGCAGAGAATTACTTGGAATATAGGCTATCATCATGAGAAGAGAAGAATGATATTGCACAACAGAGTACAAGTCAATGACTAGACCTTACATCTAACATTTGGTATTACTGCAGGTAATACCTGTTTGATGTGACTGGCTTTATAGAGATAGAGGGACAGCCCTTCATATATATCTAATAAGTATACAAAACACAGTAAGCACTCCATTTTCATCTTGGTCAAAAATTTTAACAAATCTAAGTTGAATAAAAGGGGATATCAAAAGTATTTTTAGATTTTACAGCCCTTTACTCCAAAGCTTATTTCATGTACATGTTTGAAGACTATCTATGAATCTAGTATCTTATTAATGTTATCATGTATGTATATATATATATATATATGTGTGTGTGTGTGTGTGTGTGTGTGTGTGTGTGTGTGTGTGTGTCTGAAGACTATGCATGAATTATATATATATATACGATAAGAATATAGTTTTAAGATATGCTAAATTTACGAGTAAAAGTGCTCCATATAGAGTATATATAAATTTAGAAGTGGACACTGAGGTTAACCTTATATATATATATATATATATATATATATATATAGATAGATAGATAGATAGATAGATAGATAGGGAGAGAGAGAAAAAGGCAGACAGTGTAATCATTAGAATTAAAACTGTATGGTGACTTTTAGCAATTTACACTTCAATGTTATCTTTAAGATTTAGAAGATTGCACTAAAGTGTCAAGCTCACTGCCATCATGCAGTGTTGATTCCATTGTTCATACAGTCTCTATCTATAAATTCTCTATTTCCAATACTGAGCACTCTTCTATAAATATATTAAACTTTAGACAATATATATATATATATATATATATATAACTGTAACTTGCCCTCATGATCCATTAGGTGAAACCTAGGTAGGTCTGTTGGTTATAGGTTACCTTATATATATATATATATATGATACTGTTCAAGTGTACATTTTTTTGGAATGTCATAAAATAAAGGCAGATACAAGTATTAAGATTTTGGCAGTTTTTAAGCATTATTTTAAAAGTGAGCCTCAAAGCAACTGAGGCTGTTTGCAAAGTCCAGGAGGGGGAGGGGAATAAAAAACATTTCACTGTTACTGCACAAATCTATTTTAAGTGTTAGAAATTTTGATGACTCATCCTTTGAAATAAACCTCACAAGATTATCACTTATTAATTATGATGCTTTAAAACAAAAGCTCAGGGAAAACCCGGCTGCAAGAACTTGAAAATTTTTCTAAGATCCCATATCATGGAAAAGTAACATAAGCTTTAAAGAAATTAAAAAAGATATACAATTAATTAAAAACTGAAAATACTTTTGATATATCCTAATATTTGATTCCTACAATATCTGTTATTTTTAAACATAAAACCAAAATATTTCTAGTCTTAGCAACCAGACAAGAATGGCAACAACATAACTAAACATTGGCTGATTATTATTTTATTTTTTTTAAATACTTCTTTAAAGTGGAATGTTGGTTAGCTTTTTCTTTGAATTTAAAAAAAAAAAATTATTTTTATAATAATAATTATTATTTTTTTTGTATAGAGATTAAATTATTCACCCACTCTTTCCCCCATTATCTTACTCCAATATTAATGAGAAGTGCGAGTAAGCATACAAAATCTGAGGGTGGGAATACTTTCCTTCTTTCTTTTATGTTAATCAAATCAACCTAACAGAGCAGTGCAATGATCACAATTTATGAGAGGACAGTGTGTGTGTGTGTGTGTGCATACATATATATGTATGTGTGTGCATGTGTGTGTGTGTGTGTGTGTGTGTGTGTGTGTGTATATATGCATATATATGTGTGTATGTGGATTTTAAGTTGGTCTTAGGCTGAACAGTTTGTCATCATCTGACAAATGGATAAATAAATGGTATATCTGAATGAACATTATTAGTATTAAAAACAGTTTTAGTATTATTAGTATTAAAAACAGTTTCATCAAAGAAATCAAGTAAGATGGGTGGGGGAGAGAAAAAAAAGAAAGACTTTCATTTCTTTTTGTTTGTTAATCAAATGTATTTGTACATGTTTATTACCACAATATGAAATTTTCTTTTTTCATATATGATATCACCCAATTTGGGATTTATAAAAAATCATTTTTCTGTTTTTTTTCTTTTTTTTTATTATACAACAAACATTTCTATAACTTATTGATGAAAAATAACTTTAATAACTGAGTCTTGCCAGAATGACAATAACGCATAAAATAAACTCTTCAGATTAAAACAGAAGATATGTATGACCAATGGAGAAGGAAAAAAAGAAAAAGAAAAGGCCAGATGTAATATGTAATCACTGAAAAGTGTATTTATGATAGGGTGGGGGAGTGCTTTTCTGAAATATAACTGGAGAACAGTAAAACAAATTTTTAGAAAATACACACAAAAAAATAAAAAACAAAAACAAAAAATAATAAATAAATATGCCAGATGTAATATGTAATCACTGAAAGTGTATTTTTTTAGGGGTACTTTTCTGAAATATATTTGAAAAGCACCAAAACAAATTTTTTAGAAAATGCATCAAAATAAATAAATAAATGAAAAATAAATAAATAAAAAGCCAGATGCAATATGTAACATGTAAACATTTAAAAATGTATTTGGGAGTGGGGGAGTGCATTTTTAAATATATTTGAAAAGCACCAAAACAGATTTTTAGAAAATACACACTAAAAAAAAAATAAATAAATAAATAAATAAAAAATATAAATAAATAAATAAATAGGCTAGATGTAATAAATAATCATTAAAAGTATAATTTTGGGGTTGGGTAATATTTTTCTTAAATGTATTTCAAAAGAACTGGAACAGATTCTTTAGAAAATACATCCACACACAAAAATGAAAATATAAATAAATAAAAAGGCCAGATGTGATATGAAACTACTGAAAGGTCATTTTGTGGGGATGAGGTGTGCATTTTTGGAACATGTCTGAAAAGCACCAAAACAGATTTTTGAAAAAAAAAACACACACACACACACGCACACACACACATACACACACAAAAATATAAATAAATAAAAATAAATAAAAAGGGTCAGATGCGATATGAAAACACCGTAAGGTAATTTTGTGGGGTTGGTTGTGCTTTTTTAAAACATGTCTGGAAAGCACCAAAACAGATTTTTGAAAAAAAACACACACACACACACGCACACACACACATACACACACAAAAATATAAATAAATAAAAATAAATAAAAAGGGTCAGATGCGATATGAAAACACCGTAAGGTAATTTTGTGGGGTTGGTTGTGCTTTTTTAAAACATGTCTGAAAAGCACCAAAACAGATTTTTAGAAAATACACAAAAATAAATAAAAACAATAAATAAATAAAATAAAAAGGCCAGATGTAATATATAACATGTAATCATTTGAAAATGGATTTTGGAGGTGGGGAGTGCTTTTCTGAAATATATCTGAAGAGCACTACAACAATTACGAAAAAAATATAAAATTAAAAAAAACTGACTTGGATATATTTCTGTATCTTTGCATGTGTTTAGAAAATTGGTGTGTGTTTTCAGGACACTACAGTTTAAAAAGATAAGAACACAAACTCACCTGTGTCCGTTAAGATACAGAATGTAAATCCTTTATACAGATCCCTGTTGCTGTCGCTCTGGTGTATTTATATTGTTGTTTTTTTGTTTTTTTGTTTATTTTTTTTAGTTTTAGTTTTTGTTTAGAATGATGTACAGACAATACTGACAGATATCTTTCTCTCATTTGTTAACCCACATATATGCATATATACGAACATATATATATATATATATATATATATATATATATATGTATGTATATATAAATGAGAGACTATCATGTCATTCAATGAAACAAATGCCATTTCTGTCTTCCTGTTCTTTCAGATTGCAGTATGCCATTGTGATTAATGATAATCCCTCTATCAAAGCCTCTTTTCCTCTCTCTCTCTCTCTCGCTCTCTCTCTTGCACTCTCTCTTTCAATCCAAGCTGTCTCCATATTAAAATAATAACCAATAACAGGCTTTTATTCTGGCCCCTACAACATAACATATATATGTAGATACACATACATACATATGAGAATCCAATTCAGTGTCCAATCTGGAGTTCACATTCATTTTTCTCTTTCTGTTTATGCTGAAAGGAAATGAAGTGTTTCAAGATACCTTTTTCTTTTTTTTTCTCTTTTTTCCTCTTTTATAAAAATGTAAAATCAGCAATGCTCTCTATTCTTGTTTTTAGTTAAAAATATTAATAAAAAATATTACGTGTAAAAATTAACTGATGTTTTGAGACAACTTGCTTCTTTCTTTCTAAGATGCACCTTTTTCATAATGATGTCAAAGCTTTAACTACATTGTTAATTATTTTTATAAATAATCAATAATATTGAAAGAAATAAGAAATAAATTTTTCTTTCTTTTTCTTAAATCCTAATTATCACCAACTGAATTCTGCATAAGTTAATTTCGATATTTAAATAAAAAAAAGGAATGTTATTTAACAAACCATTAAAATTTCAAAAGATACCCTCACTCATAATTATTTTTTTTGATTTTTTAGATTTCAAATTTTGTTTTAATGACCCTATAAGTTATATTTTGTGTTCCACCGTCAACAGTTCTCACTTCACTGTTAGATTCTAACAATGGAATATTATTACAGGTGTCTCATGTGCAGAAAATGGAAAATTCCTGAATTCTATGACATACCTGGCAATCAAATGGATCATTAATCACCAGTGATTAAATCTTATTTTCTCTTTTTGTCAAACAGGTTTATTCACAACACTGCAGATATTATACTCCCTAGTAAAGGTTTGTTCAGTGAGTGATGCTTGTGGACGGCTTTGTGTCTGATCCTAGAACATAATCTCTGGGAAGAGGTAAGTGGACAGATATTTCTGACCGTTCTATCTCTTCTGAATATTCTGGGTTTAATGCAGGTGGTGGAGTTTGTGTATTACGTTCTAGAACATAGTATTTTGGCAGAGGTAATTGTAAAGAATGTTCTACCTCTCCAGAGGAATCGGAATGTAATTTTTGTTGAGAATTGTCTGGGTTTGGTTCCAGAACATAGTATTTTGTTAAAGGTAACTGCACCAAGTGATCTACATTTCCTTGGTAGTCTGATTGTCCTACAGTAGGTAGTTGTGGGAAATCAAAGTTTGGTCTCCTGCTTTCTGGTAAAGTCCATGGTTTTGCAGGGGCTAAACCAGCCTGTTGTCTGCGTTCAGAGGGTTCCTCCATATCTGACTTGCGCATACGTCTGGGGGACATCCTGGCATCCACAGGGCAGGAGAACCTCTGTTTCATAGGCGTTATATATGTATTTTGATCAATCCAAGGTGTATGTGCCAGGGAATAGTGAGAAGAGTACTGATCTGAAAAAAATAAGATATAAACATATAGAAAATAATATTTTGGGATTTCATATAATGAAATTAAATGAATCTTTTTTTTTTTTAATCAAGCAAGGCAGTAATGCCACTGATGTGCAGGGGGCTACATAAGAGTGAGAAGATTAGACAAGAGAAAAACCGGAAACCACATCCTAAACAGACATGGGTGGAGTGTGAACCGGGTGATAGTTTAGTCTATCTACTCCAATTGAAAAAAAAAAGAAAAGAGTGAAAAGATTGGAAAAGAGAAAACCGGAAACCATATCCTAAACAGGAAACAAGGGATGAGCCTCTTCACCTGTTCAATAGGTGTGGGTGGAGTGTGAACCGGGCGATAGTTAAGTCTATCTACTCCAATTGAGAACAAAAAAAAAAGTTAAAGATTTCAAAAAAAAAAAAAAAAAAAGTAACTTATTAAGTTTTAACTTAGTTAAAGTCCAGTCAAAAAATTTTTCTAAAAATAAAATCAAACGTACAGTTAGACATGAAAAGTTTTTAAAATTAAGCAAAAATATTGGGCAAAAATGGAGAAGAAAAGAAAACAAAAAAAATATGGCATACCTATAATTCAAGTCAAGATTCCAAGCCAAACTACGGGCAAATTGAATAAAAAAGAAAAAAGATATTTCTAACTTTGGTCAGGGGAGATGGGAGACTAAGAGTGTTCATCACCACCAACCAGGCAACAGAAAGAAAAGAAAGAGATACTAAGGAAAGTAAAGACGAGGTTCCAGTCAAAAAATTTTTTTAAAAATAAAATCAAACGTACAGTTAGACATGAAAAGCTTTTAAAATTAAGCAAAAATATTGGGCCAAAACGGAGAAGAAAAGAAAACAAAAAAAATATGGCATACCTCTAGATCATCAGTGACATATAATGAAAAAGAGTAGTTATTATGAGTGAGAAAACCCTAAATTTTCAAGCAAAATGTAAACATCTAATAAAAAAATGCTTAAAAGTATTTTTTAATTGTTATAAAAGACTTGATTGGTTGGTTTTAATGGCATGTCAATCTATCTGGGGTCATTTTATATCAAGAGATAAATTGTGGTGGATAGTCTAACTTATTGTGTTTTTTCAAGGCTTTTTCTTGATTTTGAGTGATAAGTTTCTAGGGTAAAGTAAAAGTTTATTGTTCTATTTTTGGTATAATTTCATTTCTTTCAGGAAAGACAAAATGTCATCTATACTACCATTTTTTAATACATCTCTCAAGTTATTTGTGTTGTAAAAAGTTTTGTCTGATGATGATAGTAAAATTACCACATTCCATTAGAATATGTTTAACAGTATAGGGCATTTGACATGACATGCTTTGAAGCTGGTTTCTTTGTTGAAGTAAAAAGAAGTTAGTTTTGTATGACTGATATGTTGTTGGGATGTAGTGACTTGTTCCATTCTGGACTTTCTGAAGTCTGGTTTCCATTCTCCTATATTAAGTTTTATTATATAAAAAGAGTTCAATCTTCCAAAGACATGGAGAAGAACATATTATGCAGCCATGGAATTTACAGTGACTCTATGATTTTGTCTGCAGTTGCTGTAAAGTTACTTGATTTTGTCTACCATCATAAATATCATAGAGCCATTCCAGTACATTACAAAACCTCACATAATAATTTGAACATGAATTGATAACATCTAAGCCTAATGACTCAGTAGACTTGGTACTAATGTGCATTAACTGTGCAATTTTTATGCATGTATTGGTGATATAATGAATAACAGCTTGGAATAAAAAACTGGAGAACTGAGTTCAAATTCTAGTCTAATTTTGTCACATTCACTTTTTGCCACTTTCACATATATATCTTTTGTAAAGGTATGAATTGATCTCTTCTCCTGTCAGCTATAGGTTAAATAACAGGGCAGACTGAACTCTTCAGATTTGGTTGGCCGCCAGTCTAGAAGGACAACTCTTAATTTAAAACTGTATGTCACTCTGGTGAATCATATTTGATGCAGCTAACTAAAGAATTGTGGAGCTTACAATGACTCTGGAATCTTGACTCCAGTGGTTTAATCAATCAACAAATCTATCAATAAAATGGAGACTGCATTAAAATTCAATTAAAAGACAAGTTATTAACATTTAACTTTTGTTTAGATAATTCAACTCTTCAGTGTTCTGGTTGTTGTTAACACTGATTTTAATGATTCATTCTTCAAGCACCATTTAGTTTACTCTAGCAGTATAGTCCAGCGTTGCTCAGGTGTAATGAAAGCTTTAAAATTAATCCATGGTCCTGGAGCTCAGACTCAGCCTAAAGAATATTTGTGTGAATTTTGGCAAGAATTGGAGAAAAATTGTGGATTTGTATAAAGGACATACAGACAGATAAACAGACAAAAAACACAGACGCCTTTTATATATATATATATATATATATATATATATATTATCAATTTTCTGCACTATTTTAAGAACTGCAACCTTGAAACTTCTGAATATTGTTTCTTATGTCTTTGTCTATGAGTGTATCAAATTTGATTAAAATTGGACCACTCCTTTTATAAACCGATTTTTTCAATTATTGATTTTCATTATTTATCGGGGGTATCTTGACACAAAACCTAGCTAAGAACACTCGCAGACGCTTATAGTACAACTGTGTAAATTTTCAAGAAAATTGGTTCAGCCGTTTCGGAGTCTATAGGTAATGGATACACACACACACGCACACACAGACAAAGTTTCATTTATAAATAAGTTTAGATTTCATAAAAGGAAAACCTAATTTCTTAGAAGAAAATAGTGATAGAAAAACAGTAATTATTAATTTTCCAATGAGGTCAATCCATTTCAGCAATGCTTGGTATACACATCTAACAATACTACTATGCATGTATGCAAGGGATACCAAACTATACCTTTGAGAGCTCCTCTTCATTTTTGCTAAGGAAAGGAAATCATGTGGTATTGAAATCCATATTAGTTTGATGTATGCAACTGGTTAACAAGCTGATATCTGTTACCTCTTTCAATATTCTCACTCTCCAACAATTATCTAAACCTCATATTTGATAGTGTAATGTGTATCCCCTTTAGATATGGTCTGACATACCAGATTTGTCCACCTCTCTTCAGGCCATGTTTCTTGAATCTGACCATAAGCAATTTAATTATCTGAATAGAGTTTGTAATGATGAAATAACTGGTATGAAATATGAAAATAAATGTAAGATAGATTATGTAAAATACAAATGGATGTATAAGATTTTCTGTTGTCAGTGAAGCAAAGAAAGTTTGTTACTATTGAAACCTTGCTACTTAGAAATGCTATGGTCAATTTAATCTTTTTAAAAGTTTAACAGTTTATAAAACTGAAAATAAATATCTATGAACCAATCAATGAGATTTGTATATAGAAAAATGTTCAAATAAAATGCAAAATATAGTGATTTGAAGGATATAGTAAAAAAAAAATAAATGGTCTATTTAGAGAAGATACTAAATATATAAAATTCAAATTATAATTTATTATAATATTAATTAGGAGCTAAGAAAAATATAGAGTTAAATTAAAATAGGATCTTATAATAAAATTTAATTAAGATTTTTAACCAGTATCTATTTTAAGTATTATCTCAGGCAGAAAAGGTGATATGTTATAAAAACCTACTTTATGATTAAGTAAATTCAATCGTTATATTATAACTGATTCAATAATTCTTCTAGATAATGTATGATGAATAAATTTAACCATTTTAGCACTTTTAAAATAAAAATAAAAATGTGAGAAATAAAAAAAATGTAATGTATCTCTAATCTGTGGAAGTGGAATTAGAATTAGGAATACATAAAATCCTTCATGAAAATTTAGCATACAGAAAGTAATGCAAAAAATTAGAATGGAAGTAATTTTTTTACTTGTTTCACCCCAAGCAAGGCAGTATGGCCACTGGTGCACAGGGAGCTACATAAGAGAAGAATGAAAGTTTAAGAAGGATGAGAGCAAAGAGAAAGACAAGCCGGTTACAAGGGTTGTCAAGAGAAGGTTGGGAATACCAGTGTGAAGATAGTTGTAAAGATAGAGTGAGAAAGGAAAAGAACAAGATACACTGGGTGATGGGAAAGGATGAAACAAAACTGGAGTCAAGTGGATAAGAGATGGGAATTGACATTGCATTTAAATTCCTAGCGATTGTAGCCGACAGGGAAGCAAGTATATAGAAGAGAGTTCCACAGGCGAGAAGTGCAAGAAAAGAATCTGATGAAGCAGAAGTGGTAGCTGCATTTGGTTGATTTAACTGTAAAATGGTTGGACCTTGTTGCTTGAGTAAATTCTTGTGGAGGAGGCGTCAATGAGCTAAGCTTGTCAGAGCAGAAGTCATGAAAATATTTGTAGAAGCGACAGAGGGAATCCACATCTTGTCGGTGAGAAATAGGATGGAGTCAGGTTGTCAGATCTGGACTGATCACACTACAGATTCTCTTTTGGAGCCTGTGGAAAACGCTGAGATGAATAGCATAGGCACCTGATCAGCTATGACAACAGTATTCAATGCATTTGGTATCTCAGTGAGTAATCATAGCTCTCCCCAATTTCCTGTCCTTTGTAGCTCTGCGTAAAGTTTGTCTTTTTGCTATCTCCTATATTCTACTAAGCATCTTCTCAATATTCTGTGTGTCTATGCCCTCTTTTCTCATGAGATGCCCTAAAAATTCCGACTTTCTCTTTCTAACTTGAAATTTGATTTGTCATTTTTGTTTCCATTTTCCCTGAAAAGTTTATCATTAATCAAATGTTCAGTCCATGGTATTCTCATCATCCTTCTGTAGGACCACATTGTCCAGTATACACTGCTATATAGGAGGACTGACATTGCATAGCAGTTCAGTACTCTTTTCTTTGCTTCTATTTTTTAAGACAAAAAATATATTTTTTAAGGCACAGTCTCCAGCATAAAGAAGAACAATGACGTAGATTATTTAAAAATAAAGGAAAAAAGAAATATAAAAAATATTGCAAAAATTTATGTCATGGGAGACATCCTTTCATCTAGATCAGTATTTCCTAACATGGGTGTTAGTGCCTCCTTGTGGGATCTACTATGTTGAAAGTCATTAGGAGTTTTTATTTTATTTGGGGTGGATGGGACAGTTGCATACTTGTGAGTGGTAGGCATTTATTAATTTTTTTTTCAAATTAAAAAAAAAATATTCATTACTGCCTTTAAATGGAAATTTCTGAAAGGTATCTAAAGCTGTGAGAAACTATATAACTTTTAGTGCCTCCTTGTGGGATCTACTATGTTGAAAGTCATTATCTAAAGCTGTGAGAAGCTATATAACTTTTAGTGCCTCCTTGTGGGATCTACTATGTTGAAAGTCATTATCTAAAGCTGTGAGAAGCTATATAACTTTTAGTGCCTCCTTGTGGGATCTACTATGTTGAAAGTCATTATCTAAAGCTGTGAGAAGCTACATAACTTTTCTTTATTGCTTTTCCAGCTTCCTATATAGCTGAATGTGGTTTCAAAGCAGCTACACAATTTCTTAATAAACAAAGAAAATTGCAAATTACAAAACAAGGAGATCTACAATTACTTCTAAAATTGCAAATTACAAAACGAGATCTACAATTACTTATAAGCAGTATGAAACCTAAAGTAAGAGCATTAGCCAGTAATCACTAAAGTCAACCATCACATTGAAAACATTGAGATAAGCTATCAAATAAACATTTTTTTTACTATTTTAATCAGTGACAATTATAACAGAATTGAAAATTATATTAAAATTATTTTTGCACTAATACCTAAGTGTATCTTGCTATAAAAGATGAATTCAGTATAATATTCAAAAATGAATTTGACAGGAAGGTGTTGACAAAAATGCTTTTGTGCCCAAAGAGGGTGCTGGTTGAAAAGCATTTGGGAAACATTGATCTAGAGAGACTATTTAATCTGCACCAATTTTCAGCTGGTGTACAATTGAGTGCAAGTGAGGCAATGCTGGAAGAATTGTGGCACTTTGTGGGCATGGTACTTTTGGTCCGTTGTATAACTGACATAAATATAATTGACAATTGACGTTAATCAGTCTCTCATCGTTGTCAGTTTTATTATTTGACCTGTGTG
Organism: Ascarosepion bandense; assembly: GCA_037127315.1. Taxonomy (NCBI): domain Eukaryota; kingdom Metazoa; phylum Mollusca; class Cephalopoda; order Sepiida; family Sepiidae; genus Ascarosepion; species Ascarosepion bandense. The sequence continues at coordinate 2,096,511 of JBBBDQ010001955.1, forward strand.
TGCTATTGATAATTAGGCCTAGGCCAAGGCAATCCTTATTAAATAGGCTTGTCAAATGTTCCTGATAAATTCTCTTACATTATATAGGTGATAATTTTAAACTGATTAAAATTATTAAAGGACCATTTATGAGTAATTATAAATTTTTTTCTTTTAAAGGATTTAATTTAATTTTCAATAAATAAAACACAGCTACTTTTGTTGGAATATATATATATATATAGATGCTAAAAAGTCTTCTTCTACCGAACGCCCATAGCCCAGAGGTAGAATCGCCAACTGACGCCAATTCAGTTGGGTTTTAATCTTGGGTTAAAAGCAATCAGAGTCTAACCGTACTGATGAGTTGTGATACAGTGAAACAGATCTGTCTGCGGATGACTATATATATATATATATATATATATATATACATTGTAATTTTGTTATTACAATGTTTTATAAAAGCATTATATCAATACACAAAAATTTTCATGCTTCAGAACAATACTGTTCTTCTTCAGGTCATATTTTAAAATAAATGGTGAAAATTAATTATTTAGAAAATATAAGAGGAATTCATGGTTATTTTGAAAATGAAGGGGTAAATACAAATACTTGTCAAAATTAATGTTTAGCAATAATTTAATTCTAAGAATTTCTAAATAATATTACTACTGATATTATGAATGTAATAAAAAGCAACTGAAATTAAAGTAAAACAAGCACTAGCCAAAAAGTAATTAACAAGGCTTCAGCTATTGATAAAAAAAGGAAAAATAATATTATTAATAATAAAATAATAATACAATAAAATGCAACTGAAATTAAGATGAAACAAATACTAATTCTGCTTACCGCCTATAGAAAAAATACATAGCTAAGATTAAGTACTCTGAATAGTAGGCAAAAAAATTTGATTAGAAACCAAAAAGACTTATAAAAATCAAAACTGAAACTAATTTACCCAGGTGACTCTTTGGTTGAATGTAGTACACATACCTGGTGTTTCTTCACTGTTTGTTGTGTTTCCTTTGTTCCAGTTTTCTTCATTTTCTGCATGTGAAGACAACATAGACACAACCCTGTGACAGTCAGGGTACATCAATGCCGTTTTCTTACGTCGTTTACCACCAGATGAGGTTCCAATTTCCTACAGTACAGGAGAGCAAAGATTTTTGTAATTGTTTTCAGATAAGAAACAAAAAGTGTAGGCATATAAATGTTTTCAGATTTTAACATTTGCCTGTTAAGGTTTTCTGACTTTTAACCAACAATATTATATTAAGTTATTCAGTGCTAAATGACATTAATGGGGTGCTTGTAAAGAGAGAATATTTCATTTGTTCCTTTATTGGCATTAGTATATTCATGATATAGTAACACCTTAACACTGCAGAAAGAAGGACCAGAAGGGCTAAAAGAAAGTAATGACACACATGCATACTTTTCAAAGATATTTTATATACTACTATGTCATATGCAGAATTATACACTAATATTTACATACCTGTCACTATATGTCCCAAACAGAGAAACTATAACACACATGGATAAAACAAGCAGTGTGAATGAGTGAAAATTAAGAGGGTCTTACTTGTAATACTTCTTGAAAGAAAACAGCCAGGCAATTGGTGTCCTCTGTGTTCTTTGGTGAGACCACATGGTTTCCATTTGTTCACCCTACCACTGTGGGCTTATGATGTCTATCTTCCTTGCAGCCTACATAGCAACTGGGGTTCTTAACCCCACAAATTCAGGTTACTCACTGGCTGTCATTTAACCCTTGTGAATTCAGTAGGAATTAATATCATCCTTTTTAAATTCAAGCCTTGTTTTAATTTTGTTTTCCAAGCATCGCTGTAATGAATATCTACTTTCTGCCTTATCTGACCAACCACTGTGCACTGGCCAGCATAACAGGTCGGATAGACAAATGATCAAGTTGAATTCACTTAATTTTTCATTTTTGTAAATTATTTTATTACACAAAGACTGGTGCCCATTGTACAGCTGGGTGTGATTCTCCAGGCTGTGGTGCACTCACTGGCGAACCATGCCACATCATATAATCCTACCAGATCCTGTAATTGATGCAGATTCTTTTTTTTTAATACTAATGCTCAACATGGCAGGTCCCAGTTGTAAAGGTCACGGATGGAGAGACAAAGGAATATAGCTTTCATAAAACAAAACACAAAAACAGCAATAGAGTGGTGAGAAACAAGCAATGTTTCACTTGTAGGGAAAGGAGTTGTAGGGTGGAAAATAATTAATCACCCACAAGCTAACATAGACACTTTTGGGTGCTATCAAGACAGGAAAGTGAAAACTGGGCAACTCCAGATCAGATATGGCTGCATTACTCCATTTTTGGTTTGATCTGGCTCTTGTAGCAGGAGGAGTCAGATACTTACTGAAGCGGCTCTCACAGTGAGAGCTGAAATATGCAAAAACTAGTCAGTATGCAGCAGATTGAAGCAGATATGGAATCTTAATTTAACATCTAATATTTTTCAATAAATCAAAATCAGACCCAAAGATCTTGTTTCTGAGCCACATGGAACAGAGAAAACCAGGTGATAAGTTTTTTTTTTAATCAGTGGAAATCCAAATGGATAAAAGAATAGAGCAGTTATATTAAATTACACTCCAGGGAAGGTCCAATTCACAGTAACTATTTTGCCAAAAACAATCTTTCTTTCTCATATATACACAAATGTGAATACTAAAATTTTCCTATCAACACACTGTTATTTACCCACACACGAACTTTACTCTCTTACATTCAAATATGCTCATTCAGCACATGTACAAAAAGTTTTATTCAGTTATAAACTTAACTTTAATGACATTTATAGCTTATTGAAATACTCTTTTTTTTAATATCATTTCACCCCAATCAAAGCACTAAGACATAAGGAGGATACTGAGTGCAAGATAATATGAGGAAAAACACTATTAAAGAGAGAGAACAGTAAAAGAACCAAAATTAGTCAAACAGAAGATTACAATTGACATTGCATTTAAATTTTGGAAGATCAAGTGCTAAGCGTGAGAGAAGAAACTTAAGTATAGAACTTGTAGTTAAATCTAGACATTATAAATGTAAAATGATGAGACCATACTGCCAATTTAGTACTGCAATTAAAGTCTAGGTTCAATAAAGAAAAGTTTTTGTCAGAAAAATTACCATGAAAGTATTTATAGAAAAGGTGCAGGAAAGCTACATTATGGGGTGGGAAAGGGATTGAAGCTAAGATACCAGATCAAGATTAATAACATTGTCAATTTTTGCAATATTTTGCAAGTTTCTAGCATTCATCATGGAAAATTTCTCTGCCATATTCATTGTAAGTTTGGATTATTTTTCTTTTTGTATTGTGAACATTCCCTCATTAGATTTTATGCATTCTTTTAAGGAGCAAGTCTTTTGTCCCATTATTTCTTTTATTCTTTTTCTGATTGCCTGCAGTATCTATATTGTTCCATTTTTTCTCTCTGGGCACAATTTGCGATATTAAATTTTATTTCTTATTTTTGATAGAATTGCAGGTGTTTGAAGTATTTCTTATATTAGTAACAACCCAATAATCTTTTATTTACCACACTGTGATGGTATGAAGGGATGTGCGTTTTGGTACAGTGGATATCAACTCGGAACGAGAAATCGGGGAGCCGAGTTCGAAATTCCAGCTGAGTTCATTGCATTCACTTACATGCAAATACCCTTGGGAAAGGTATTAATCTGTTTCTTCCTTCCAGTTATGGGTTAAATAACAGGACAGATTGGGTTCTATAGCCTTGGCTGGCAACCAGTCTACCGCAGAAAGCAATGGCAACCTACTGCGGGATAATCCTCTGCCCAGTCAGTCATGTCTCTTTCGAGACATGATCGCCCAAGCGTGTTTCACGTATGGCACTTTAACTGACTGATGGTATTCAGTGTCTGGAGAATCCCCATTGTTCATTAATGGCTAAGATGTTAAAGAATATAAATGTTAATTCTTTCAACATCCTGATGAGACTGTACAGTATCTTAATATTTTATAAAAGCCTCTACACTTCTAAAATTCTCTGCACATGTAGAGAATACTTTCTAGATCAGGTGTTATATAGCGACAAACAACAAACACGCATATATATAAAAATATGAGTTATATTTTTATTGATGACGATGAACCGTGTAGCCTAGGGTACAGAGAGTTGAGGGAGCGCGCTTCTAAGGGTTGACGGGAGTGTCTCTCTTCACTGGCCGTTCTCTGTCGCTGCTACTCTGGTCTGGTCTGTCCGGACTGTCTGGTGAATTCGTGCGCCGAGGTCTTTTTATAATCTCCAAACCGGGATTTTTTCTTCCGGTTTTTGCCTCGCCCACGCACGCCCACGTAATTCTCAGAGACACCTGTTCTGTTTGCCTCTTGTAGCCATTTCCGCTACTGCCGGAAATAAGGTCAAACAAACATCCGTTCCTTTCAACGACCGGAAACGCCCCCGCTTGCTCAGCTTCCTCGGGTGGGGCGGGATTGTTATATTACACAGGGAATTAATTAGGATATCTTTAATGTTAAGTAACAGTGATTTACAATGCTAATGTTGGCCACAAACAAGGAGGAAAAACAATAAAAGAACAAAATTTAAAAAAATATAAGATAACAATTGACATTGCATTTAAGTCTTTTAAAATCCAAGTTGACTAGAAAGCCAGAAGCTGAAAGAAAATTTTACAGTGAGAAGTGTGAGAAAAGAAACTGATAATATAGAACTTATGGCTACATTTTGCAATTCTAACTCTAAAATAATGAGATATAGCTGCCAATCTATTACTGCACTTTAGTTTGTAAAATTGATGTATCAAAGAAGAAAGCTAAGCACAAGAATTACAATAAAAATATTTATATAAAACCCACTGAGGAAAACTATGTTACAGCAGTGAAAAAGAGACTGAAGCTGAGATGTCAGATCAGGACTGAGAACATTGCAAATTCTTCTTTAAATTTTATCTGCAATATTTTCAGTCCTCATCAGGTTTTAGTCACTTTCCACTAATCCAACTCAGGTCATGGTTTTGGTGGTTGTGGCTTCAGACATAAAAAAAAATTCTTCCATTTTTACAAACTGCTATCTACAACAAGGTCCTGAGGTACCACATTTTCCCATGACTCAAACCAACCATTCCAGAAACTCACTATGTATGGATCCAGAACAGTGATCTCAGTTACATACAGCCAAGAAGGTGCAAATGTTCCATAGAACTAAGTTTGCTATTTTGCTTAATATCTATAAAGTTTGGATGTTAAAACACCATCATCAGGCAGTAAAATGTGGTTAATTTACTTAGTAATATGTATAGATAAAAAGATTTAAAAATAAAAATAAAAATATAAATAAAAACATAAAAATAAAGAGGTCATCCAATGAGATGAATTTAGTATGGTTTAGAGGCTATGACAATTTAAAGAATGATGTGTGTAAAAATCATAGACAGTAGTGTTTCAGTATTTTGCCACAGAAAGCCAGACATGTCAAAAATTTTAAACTGGAAAAAAGAGAAAAGGATAAAGGAAAAAAAAAAATGAAAAAAATTGGGAAAAAAGAAGAAAGGAGAGAGAAGAGAAAGAAAAGAGAAAGACAAAGGTAATAGAAAAATCAAAACAATAATAAAATAAAATAAAGTAAATAAAATTAAAAACAACATAAATGATAAGAATAATATAAACAATATAAAAATTAAGATTAAAATATTTTCTTAAGAAGATTTGTTAATAATTACAAGTAAAAATGATAGTAAGAAAAACTACCAGTTAAATAACCTAAAATTTAAGGAAAATTAGTAAAAATATCAAGATTAAATTGAGATAATTTAAGATATATTTAAGAGCATGAAAAATGGTGGCAAAAACTAGTGATTTCATAATTTTAGTTCAATAAGTGAGTTTTGGGGGATTTTATTATATAGATTTCTTTTTTGTAAGCAAAAGAGACATATTTCATGTAACAATTTACATGTTCTAGTTTTCATTAATATTCTCTATTTAACTGTACAAATTTTATTTGCATCTTTCAATTACCAGTAGTATTTAGAGAGAGAAGTAGAGTTACTATATATTTTATTATTGAAAGATAAGTTGTGCTGGTAAAGTCGAGACTTAAAATTATTCTTCATACATCCAATATAATGTTTCGTAAGATTAAGATTTTCAGTAGTTAAAATGATAGCTTGGTATACTATTGAATCTGTAAGGCATTTATTTTAAAAAGGACATACGTTAGGGTTATTACAATTAGAGGATATTGAATTATTATTAATATTTATAGTAAGTTGGTTATAATTAATATCATAATGTTGTTTTAGGATTTTATTATTGCTTTTTTATTATCATAGTAAGATTATCAGTGCAGCTATAACTAAGTTTCAGTGTATTATTAAAAATTTTGCTAAGGAGATTATTATTTGGGAAGTGTTTTTGAACTAGATTAAGGAATTTATTGCTTAACTTGGTACTAATCATTTGATTAAATGGTGGTGTCTACCAAATTATTTTCTTATTTTGATTATGTTTGGTATTATGATTAATTTGTTTATGATATTTAATATCATTGCATTTATAGCTACTATTTTTTAGAGCTGTGTTGTAGTAATGACTATGTTGATAGAAAATATCTTCAGTTGAGGAATGATTGTTTATTCTGTGTGTAACTGAATGTGGAATATGTTTAATAATAGATGGTGGGTGATTTGATTTAGAATGTATGTAGATAGGGCTAGCATTACATTTTATGTATGGTGAGTAAATACTGTTAACTAAGTCACATGTAATATCTAGAAAATCAACTTTTTTGAGGTTGGTATTTAACATTACTTTAAGATTATTAAAGTTCTTCAGTAATCTATGTATGTATTTATGGATTCTATCAACTTTTGAGATAGTGGAATTATGGATAATCATGAAACCATAATCTCTATACAATACAATATGTATTATATCAACATCCTGATGGGCAATGAGATTATACAAAATAAAACATTCTACAATATCTGATGATTCTGCAGAACCCAGTGCTTCTATGGCAATGTCAAATGGGTCTTTGAAATTAGATTTTATTCAGTGTTCATTGTTAAGGATGTAGATTGATTGTTTTGAGTTTAAAATTATATTTCTTTCTACACTAGTGAGATCTGGAAATTCTGAAGCAAAATCCAAGGTAATTTTTAAAAGTAAATATCTAACTGTGGAATGTACTTCTATTAGTTAAAATCATGGAGTAATTTGTCAATTTAGAAAAAAAGATTTTCCTCTTTCAAGAAAGATGAATACAAAAATGAATAAAATTTTCTTTGCTGGTATTATTCAATGCTACTTGTTTAAAAAATAACTGTTTACGTTATGTGTGTGTGTGTATATATATATCTATATATATATATAGAGAGAGAGAGAAAAGAAGAAAGTCAGAAAGTGTGGATATAGAATCAACACTGTATGGTGACTTTCAGTTTTGTGCTTCAAGAATTCTTTAGGCCACTCTAAATATCTACAAGTGCTGTATTGTTGATATTGAATACTCCTTCCAACAAAGTATAGTATCTGTAAAGGAACAAAATGAATAAAAAGACAAGAGGAAAAACTATTCTGAGCTGACACATTTTGTCCTCTGAAGGACTTCATCAAGGCAAATGTGCACAATTGCCCCGATGAAGTCCCTCAGAAACAAAACGTGTCAGAATAGACACACACACACACACACACACACATATATATATATACTGCAACAATAGTAAAAAGTATGAGTTATTATTAGATAAATTAATAAGCAGTTCCAAAGTTTGAAGGCAAAACGAAAATAGTTGATTTTACCTGATACACAACCTCCGCAGCTGTCTGGAGATCCATTCCTGATGCAGTACCTTTGTGTTCAATGTCACTCCCTAGATGGGATTCTGTTCTCGTGTGACCACTCCTGGCCATGTCTGGCTCTTCTATCCAGGTGGCTGGAGCGTCAGTAAAAGAAGTAGCTTGATTTGAAGGGAACATCAGCTGTCGCTGTTCACATATTTTTGAAGAGTTCATTCCACTTCGTTGTGAGTCCTTTCTCCGAGTGTTATACCGAATATAGCAAATAGAAATGAAAGCTGTGATTACTACGGATATTGTTACAGCGACTGACACTATAGCTATTAGAAAATCAATTTGAATATTTTCCTCAGCTTCATCAGCCTGTATGTGAACAACATTGTACCTTTCAAACGTCTTGTTGCTCACAGACAAGACTAAAGTTAGATTAGTAGTGGCAGATTGAAATGGATTACCACTATCCATGACAACAAACTGTAAGTCATAGGTTCCAGCATCTTGCTGTGTGACTACACGAGTAAAAGACAACAACCCAGTGTAATGGTTGATTGTGAACAACTGTTTTTCATTGCCTGCAGTGATTTCATATTTTAGAAATGCATTCTGCCGGCTGTCTCTATCAGTTGCTCTTAAGATTGTGATATTTTTTGTGCGATGTGGGTAATAAACCACATCCATTGTGAAAGGGTTAACACTGGGATGGGTAAAATGTGGAGCATTATCATTTTCATCTCGTACTTCGACAATGACATTCACTGTGTTATTGAGTGGTGGTTTCCCGTTGTCTTTCACAAAAACTTGAAATTCATAGATGTCCTGAAATTCATGGTCCAAAGACATAACAGTGGAGATCAAGCCATTGTCATTGATTTGAAAGGGTAAAAAATGTTTGTCATTGGATCGTAGAGAGTAAGTCAGTTTATCACCAGGTCCCAAGTCTGGGTCTGTGGCATTGATGTAACCCACAGGATACTTTGCTCTCTCATTTTCTCTGATGCTAAATTTGTATATCTTCCGAGAGAATTGTGGCCGTACATCATTTACATCTACTACGCGAATGATGAACTTACTCTCACTATGAAGACGGGGAGCACCTTTGTCTTGGCAAGTGATAGTGATGTCATGATGATCATCAGTTTCTCTGTCTAATGGCTTTTTTAGGGTCACTTTGTAGCGCTTCTTTCCCAGACTCTGCAGTTGGAATTTGTCATGATGGAGGACACAACTCACTTCTCCATTCTGCCCGACATCAGGGTCAATAACTCTTACATAAGCAATGAAACTACCAACTTTAATACTTTCTGGAATGGAAACTGTATTCTCAGTTGATTCAGAGACAAAGTTCACATCTATTGTTGGTGCATTGTTCTGCTGGTTGATCACATTCACTAGAACCAATGCAATGGAACTCAGTGGAGGAGTACCCCCATCTGTTGCTTCAATATATAATTCATGGGTCAGTTCCTGCTCTAATGTAAATTCCTTAGCTAAAAAAACTTCACCAGTCATTTCATTAATCTCAAAATGTGATTTAGCAATTTCTGATGTTTTTGAACTAAAACGGTATGAAATCTGACCATTCTTACCAGAATCAGCATCTCTTGCAGACAGAATAGCAACAGCAGATGTTTCACTAGGTTCATTCTTGATTGAAACATTGTAGACATTTTGGGAGAAGATGGGAGGGTTATCATTGACATCAGTTACTAAAATGTAAACATCCAGAACACTTTGTTTTGGTGGAGATCCTCCATCTTTGGCAATCACCTGAACCATATATGAGTCTTGCACTTCTCTGTCTAGAGTCTCTTCTAAGTTGATTCCAAGTTTTGATGTTCCATCCACACTCTCAGATATAGACAATGTAAATGGATCATTGGCATTCTTCTTAAGCTGATAAGTAATCTGAGAATTGATGACACCAATATCTTTGTCAACAGCATTAGGGATTGATCTTCTTGTCCCTTTTGTTGATTCTTCTGAAAATTCTATATTCACCTGTTTGTAAGGAAATTCAGGTACATGGTCATTAATGTCTTGTATTATAACTTTGATCTCTAAAACTCTCATGAATGATGCGCCTTTCTGAATGGCCACTTCTACAATTTCAAAACATTCTTTCTTATGCTTGCACATTGATTCTGCATCCAGTATGTGAGCTGTGTACAGTTTTCCGGTCTTTTTATTAACACTAAACATCTGGGAACTACCAGGCAGTCTCACTTGTAATTGATTGAATGTGATAAGACTGCGATCTTGAGGTCGAACAGTGTCCATTAAGTGTGAGTCAGCAGCAATGTCTCCCACATAGCTGCCTGGACTCTTCCCTTCTTCCACAGTATAGGTGAGGTCCACACAAAAGCACATATGTAGAGCAGACAGTAGTACACACACTGGTACCAACATGTTCCTTGTAAGGTAAAATCCATCCAGATTGAAGATGTTGGACAAAATCACCACGTTATCTGCAATGATAAACCATAGATTCATATTTCTGTTTTCTATTTATGCGATAAATTCATGACATGCTTAAATAAAATTATTATAGAAAATATTAAAAAAATATCAAAAAGCTATATATCAGACCAATAGTGAGCAAGTGAATGACAAAATGGATAAATCTCCTATTTTATGCATTTTGGACTCATAATGGTTTTATTGATGGACTCTTACATGTTCTGGATAATAATTTTGAAGCCAAAATGGATAAACGTTCACATTAAAACTTTCATTCTTTGAAAGTCTAATAATGATTTTATCAATGGAATCTTAGGTATATAATGGGTGAACAAAATATAACAAAAGACAGTGACAATCCAGCATCACAAAATTCTGAAGATACGGAAATTTAAATTAAATTTTGTTTTTGTCTAACCAGAGCCAGATTTAGGCCCTAAGAGGCCCCTGGCCTAAAAAAATTTGGAGGCCCTTTCATTATGGTTGTTTGTCCCTAGGTGTCTAAAAAAATAAACAAAATAAACAAAATGAAAATAAACATAAACAAGAAAAATTTTTTAGATGATGGTTTTTTTGGTGTAAAACATGAAACATTTCAACTAAAATTTTCAATGATTTTCAAACATGACCAGTTTATTTAATTAACAACTGCATGATATTTTGTATTTGAATTGTACATCCTACAGAAATGTATCTGATTTGAAGAACCTGTATTACACTGCAATTCTAGATCCATTGAATTTAAAAGATCCACTCCGACCAGAAGGGCCTAAAATACTCTAAATTTTTCCAAATTAGTTCAAAGGAGTCCCATTAAAACTGAAAATAAACAAATCTCCACTCTTCTTATATTTTTTTTGTTTTATCAGGGGTCCAAAACTAGATGGCTTTGGGAACTTTGGGCTGCAACCCATACTATTCCATATGTAAATCTGGCACTGTGTCTAATGTATCTACAGGCATAACTGCTTCAACCTTGTTCAGCTTTCTACCACTTACATTTTTTAAATATCCCACAATATAAGAGTGGTAGTTTTGTTTGGAAAGTATATGTGTGATATATGATAGATGTAATATATAAAAAAAACATGTTGATGAAAATAAAAACATAAGTAATAAAAAACTGTAGGAGATCAATTAGGATCAGACATCAAGAACTGAAAAATTGAAATTTGAAGCTAAGCATTATTGTACCTTTAGCATTTCTTGATGTACAATTTAACCAGTGTTTATTGTATTTCATTACCCACTACATTGATAAGATTCCACTGATAAAGTTTGAAGGACAAAACATGCATGTAAGAGTTTTTTTTTCCATTTAAAATTATTATCCAAAGTATTTTATTAGATTTAGTTCTGCTTTTTTATTTTCGTAATAAAAAAGTAATTATTAGTGATAACTTAGTAAAATTATAGATTTATTTTTGTTTTTACTGAAACAAGAAACCATCAATTAAAGCATAATATATATTTATATACAAATTACTAATATATTTATATACAAATATAAATCCAAGTATGGAACAAAACAAAAAACACAAGTTTATTCAAAACAAATTTTTGTCTGAATTTCTGAGACAAATAATTATCCTGTACTGATTTATTTAAACTGGTATCCTCATTATTTACACACAGACTTATATCCTCATTTAGGTTGTCATTATCCCAATGTTTCAGCTATTGGGCTCTCTAGCCTTCTTCAGTTTAACATTGAGGGAATATCAAACTGAACTCATTATTTAATCTATGGGGGATCTATTGTTCTTGTTCCACTGTTCATGTTCAAGAAGATCTCATCTTGTTCTTTTTAGTACTACCAAGTTATTGTTTGTTCTGTTTCACTGAGACTGTGTAATATCGGGCACAGGAATTGAACTCACAATTACTGTATCACCAAATTCACAAAACCCCTGGGCTATTTCCTGGGACAATCTTGAACATAGAACTTAGAGCTTTAAAACTAATGTTCTTATTGTCTGCATGCCTGTCTGCCTGCCTGCTGCTGCATTTGCTGCTATTGTTACATTTAAGTGCAAATTTTCTTTTTTCATTGCAGATACCATAGCCTTTTTTGGTTTCTTCTCATACTGGTTGTTATCATTACAAAACATTTTGGCCATTGTACACTGCATCCAATACTTGTGATATCTGATAACCTACTATAAACTGAACATATATGTAGATGGTAGAATTATAGAACTTTTAAACATGTTCATTCCTAATCAAAGCTTTCGAGGTTAAACAGTGTTCAAGCATTTTCACAGAAAAATAATTTCCAATGCATTTTCATAATAAAATCATTTCCTGTGCATTTTCACAGTAAAATCATTTCTAATAATGAACAGACATGAAATCTAAAGTTCTAAATGTCTACCATCTAAAAGACAGTGATCTCGTGGATTGGTTAGTATTGGTTAAATGTATGTCTTTTGCCTTATGATCTTGAGTTCAATACCTATTTCACTATCTAGGTCTTCTTCTGTGTTATGTCTATTCAGGATGTGAACAATGATGGCTCTCCATAACATCCTGTCTCTTTTATTTCTAAACAATATTTGTCTCCTCCTTACTATCCCACTCATTTTCTCTTCTGTTACACACTTACATGAGTTCTTTAGGTAGGTTACCCAATGTTAAATTCTGCAAGCCCCCTTTCCTCATTAAATATCCTAGAAATTTCAATGGTTTCTTTTTTATTATAAATAAAAGTGCTTTTTCATTTCAATATTCCTTAAAAACCTCCTATTTTTAACATGTTCAATACATTCTATCCTTCTGATCAACCACATCTCTGTTGCCTCAAGTCTACTCTTCATCTGTGAGGGACTTAATCATCATTTATTGTCATAAGGAAGGATTGATATTAAATAGCAGCTTAGCACTTTTTCTTTGCTTTTAAAGAAATTTTTCTGTCTCTTAATATTTTCCCTTTTGCACTGCACAATGTCTGTGTCATATTTTCTGTTGTCAGTTGAAAGTTAAAATTTTGTGTTTATTTGATTCTCATGCATCCAATAAGTACCTCATGTATTGGGTTATCCCTTTTGTTAATGACCATACATTCTTAGTTAATCCTTTCTTCTTGCTTTTCTTTAGATCAGGAATTGAAATTTACATACTCTAGCTCAGTGAAACAAGTGGAAGTGGCATCACAATTACAAATAAACTGAAAAGTATTGTCTAATATATGACATCCTTGAGCACAGACAAGTAAGGGACAATGTTGTGACTATAACAATTAAGATGAGGACACCAGATTGAATTAATCAAGTGTGGGATAATGATTATCCAGCCTAGTCTATTTATTCATTACTAGTTATTCATTAACTAGTAAATTTGATCCTCACTAGGTACCTCATATATAAACTCTTGCGCAAATTAATTGAAACAACTGCTTTAGTTTCCTTTTTTTTGCTATACGGTCAGTTTTAGACCCACTGGAGTGAATTAATTTCTATTTTTTCCTCAGATTAAGTCATTTGCAGTGGTGTGCAGTAATATGAATATATTCTCATGTTGTATGATGAAATTTGTTTGGCCTTGAAAAATATTGCATCATCAGTGATTGTATCAAATTTTTATCATGCCCAGACACTATTGTCTCAACTGTTGATTAGTTGTTTTACAGCCATTGTCTGTGATGGATGTTACTACAAGGAAATGTGCAAAAATTGTAATGCTGCTTGAACACACTGGCAAGCCTTACAGAGAGATTGCAGATGTTGTTAATGTCAGCCTTTCAACTGTCAATTGTGTCATAAAGCAAAGAAATGAACTGGAGCCATCAGTCCAAAACATAAAGGAAAGTATGGTCAGAAGAGAAAAACAATGCCAAAAGGCGACATATACATGATCAGAGAAAATGTGAAAGATTCTAGGAAGACATTATTTATTTTGTTTCAATTAATTTGCAAAATGGTGTAGCTTGATATAAAGTATTTATACTATTTACATTGTTTAGACTGTTGTCCTCATCCTTATTGTAACATTCATGACATTTATTGTGAATGTGGCAATAAAGATGAGGATATCAGTTACAATACTTAATCACAGAAATATAGACTGATGTTGACATTAAGGATTCACATTACGGGTTTGAATACCTAGATCTTCTTTGGTGTTATGTCTATTCAGGATGTGAACAATCGTAGCTCTCAAGATTGTTCACATCAACCAAACGAAAGTAACATTATTTACAAAGCTTTTTCATCATAAAATCATTTGCAATAAAATCTTATACAATGCATTTCAATTTTTTTTCAGTTTATTTTCATAGTAAAATTATTTACAATGCATTTTCATAGTAAAATCATTTCAGGTGCTTTGTCAATGATTTAACACTGCTTGCCTAGTGGACTATTATGACTGAGTAGTGAGTTTAATAATCACTTAATGCCCTGTAAAAAATTCAAAATTAAGCATCCCAACAAGGGTTTACATGTCATAAGATCAGCCAATCAAACAATCACATTTTTATTTGAACTTATCAGAAACATTTTACACACAAATAAAATAATTATTTTTAAAATCTATTTTTATTTCTTAATATTTCTTTTGTCTTCTTTTCAAGATGTTTTATTTAAATATTTAAAAAGAAGACATTTGTAATTGATGAACAACACAAACTAAGTGAATTTCTTGACTAACCAGAGCATTTATTTGTAATGATCTCTTAATGCATCTTGCCTCATGTATTTGTTTTAAAATAAATCAATATAGTCAAAGGCCAAAGAAAATGGTCATCAATTTTAATTTGAAAGTTAGCAGATTTTTAACCAATAAAAGTTAACAGAATTTAATTTCATAAAGTAATTATATACTACCACTGTCCCACAACAGTTGTTACATTTCATAAATGTATGAGATATATATAGAAATAAAATCCTTGATATAGATTAAATAGCAGTGTAGACCAATCTCTGTAGCTTGAGTAGTGAAAAGCAGTCATAAAGAAGGACAGATCTGAATTCAAAATCATGAAGAAGACAATGGCAAACCTTTTCACAATCTTTCTCATAAATTCATAGCAATTCATAGATAATAAAAATGCAAACTGTGGAGAGACATGATTCCATATATTCTGAAGGGAGAAGGGATTGAAAATAAAACGATGTATGAATGACATGCAAATTAAATTCTAGCTATGGGTTAAATAGCAGGATAGACTAGGCTTACTAGCTTTGAATGGCAACCAGTTTAAGAAAAATACACATCTGAATTTAAAATAGTAGAGTAGGTAATGGGGAACTACTCCACAATAGTTCCGATGAATATATGGCAATTTGTAGATGATAAAAAAATTAAATATGTGGAGAGCAAAAAATAAAATAAATAAAAAATGAATAAAATATATATGCAAATCTTAGCTATGAGTTAAATAGCAGAAACAATTGAGTGCTCTAGCTTTAAATGGCAACCAGCCTAATAGAAAGACTATTTTGAATTCCAAACTGCACAGAAGACAGTGCAAAATCACTCCACTATGTTTTCCAAGAAGTTATGATACTTTTTTTTTATAATCATATCACCCCAAGCAGCAAGGCATTTTACTGCCACTGTTTTGCAGGGGGTTACATAGGAGGAAAGTTATGAGAAAGAGTGACAGGTTATAGGAGGTGTCAAGAAGTGGGTAAGAGAAGGATGAGAATACTGATGAGAGTGGAGTGGATGAAGAAGGGAGCATGAGAGAAAGGATGCAGGTTAGTGAGATAGGAGATGACTATTAACTTTACATTTAAATTCTTGGAAATTGTAGCTGTCGGGAAAGCAAGTAAATGGAAGGGAATTCCACAGGCGGGAAGTGCGAAAAAAGAAGCTGCTGGAGTAGAATTTGTGTTTACAATTTAATGGGTTTACAATGTATTGGTTTTAAAATTTATTGGTTTTACAGTAAAATCTTGCTAATCTTGTGACTTCATATATAATAAAGAAAAAGAATCTGTGGAGAGCCATAACTGTTTACGTCCTGAAGGGAGAAGGCTTTAAAAAATTCTTTAGGCATGAAATACATGCAAATGAAATCTCAGTTATAGGTTAAATAAAAGGGTTGACAGGTCTCTCTAGCTTTAGGTCTAAGAGAGGGACTCCTCTGAATTTAAAACTGTAGAGAAGAAAGTGGGAATTACTATATTATTTTTTTCAAGAATCCATGGCAGTTCAGATAGAATAAAGAAAAAGGAATCTGTAAACAGCCTTAATTGCCTACATCCTGAAGGAAGAAAACATTAAAAGAATTTCATCTATGAAATACATGCAAATTAAATCACAGCTATGCTTTAAGTAGCAAAGTAGACATGGATCTATTAGATGGTATGTAGCCAGTCTAAGGGATGGACTACTCTGAATTAAAAACCCTGGAGAAGACTGTGAAATTATTCTATCTTTCACAAGAAGTTATGGCGATTTATATATATATACTAAGGAAAAGGAATCTGGGAAGAGCCATGATTGTCTTCATATTAAATGGAGTAAGCATTAAAAAATAGATTTAATAAATAAAATGCCTATGAAAACTAAACAACTATTATGGGACAAAAATAGTATTTATTAATGCAGTGCAATAAATAAAGTATTTAAAAATTTTTATGAACATATTTTTTGAAAAATAAACTAATTTATAAATCAATAACAATTCTTATTCTGAAACATTCCACTACTTTTCTTACTACATTAAAAAAAATTAAATATATTGAAAAATTTTAAAATAGTGAAATAATTAAAAATTTAATTATGAACATGAATTATTGATAAAAACAAAAACAAATTTATTTTTAAATGATAAGTGCTGAAGCTTAGCTGTTTGAGAAGTTATTAATTATTTAGGGACATGAATTAAAAAAAAGAAGACATTTTACTTGCTTGTGCTTGGTAGAAATATGTAATAAATTCAATCACAGCTGCTGCTATAAGACTGCAGGTTTTTTTCGCCCTGTATTTTGGTTCCAGGCCACAGTGAGACAATTTTTTATCTTGAAATGAAATAATTGTTATATTTTAGTCTTTTCTTAAAGCACTGACATTTTTCAAGTACAATAGGATTTTTTTTATGCTGAGCATACATCATCATGAATCATTCTTGAAACGGATTTAAATTTGGCAATCTGTACAATCATACTTGAAAATCTTAAACAAATTTGAATCTTTGAAAATGAATTATTCATTACTTTGCAAAAAAAAAATAAATATATATATATATATACAACAATCAAACTTGGAGATAAATTATGAATTTATACTTATAAATGTAGTCATGATAAAGATTAACAAAAACTGAAAAATATATGTAAAAGCAACAAATTTAGTAATTACTATCAGTTATGAAGTTCCAGTTTCTTATCTCAACTCTGAACAGATAATCTATTTCTAAAGTATTATAGTTTATTTTTGTTCAGTTGATTTAAATGTGCACACATCTGTATTAAAAGTTCATTTTTCAATAGGCAATTTTCTGGATTTTTATAAGATGATGTGATATGGAGCCTACAGTTTCTGAGTGCAAACACGAAGGAATGCAAGTAGAATGCAAAGAGACAAAAAGAGAAAAAATATTCTTTTCAAGGTTTTTGCTGTATAAATATTTTTAGAAATTTAAATGATCTGATGTCAACTGCTCAGTTACTGATTCAAGTCAAGTAAAATGTTGTAATGTAAGTAGTACACATTCATCACAGGTTCAAATTCCTGGACTGGCTAATTTATTTGTTATTACTTGGTTGTATAGTGAATGCATATTTGTATATACACAATAAGATTTAAACTGCTTTGAAATTTATATGCATATTTGGTATGCAGTACATTAAATTAAGTAAGAAATAAACTGCTAATTTTTATCTCTATTATACACCAATCTAGACAAAGAAGTAGTTTCTATCTCACGACACAGAAAGAGAAAAAAGTATTGAAGCCACTTCAAAAAGCAGATATTCGATAATTATATGAATAAAATTCTTTTACGGTAGAATTTCATCTGGAAATTCTTAATATTAGAGTAAATGTTATTTTATTTTATTTTATTTTTATAATATTATTATTTCCTTTCTATTTTTTTTTTTTTTTGCTAGAATATAAAAGAAAATAATTCTTGCATATCTTAATGTTCCTGAGGTTCACAGCAAATATGTAAGAAATTATCTTTTATATGAGTACGCTAGTGCAGAAAAAGAAAAATATAGGGAAGTGCAAAATAAATAAATAAATAAAAAACA